>JAQGAE010003371.1:0-14909 GCA_034696685.1 Julus scandinavius | reverse complement strand
CCTCGACCTGGGAGCGAACCCAGCATCTTAGGATCGAGAGGCAAGCACGTAACCCACTCGACCGCCGGCGTCGGCTGTAAGTAGGGTTAATTTTGTATGTAATTTTCGATGTTTGAATTTTATGATTACATAACTGATTTCCACCAAGGTTAATATCAGCAAGTTATTTTGTGTTAAAATAACAACAGCGTTATGTATCCGATGTATTAAATTAAATAACCAAAATAGTATAGTTTTATTGTATAGATCATGAATCAGAAGCGCGTCTCAAATGACATTTTAAAAATTCGGTACTATGAAGTTATCGGGTCTCAATTCTTAATTTGAAAATTATTTGAAAATTAAGACTTGAGACCCGATAACTTCATAGTACCAAAAATTCACACAAACTGACATGCATTTAAAATACTATTCCGTTTTGCGTGCAATTTTATGTACAATGGAGACGTTGCACAGGACAACAGCGTTTCATATTGTTTATAGTCTGTACATATATATAATAGAATATTCTGAGAGCTGTAAAGCGAACATGAAAATTTATGAGCAACTTTATTTGGCAATTGCTAAAAGAAGTCTATCTTCCCCATTGCGCATGTATGCAGACTTTATTTTTTATAAATATTGCCAACGTTCATAAAAGATACATAAGCCCTTGGCAAGGGAAAGACATGCGTCTAAACATTAATGGGCAAAAAGGACCGTTTTTACAACGCAAGGTTGTTTTATTTCCGGCTATATTGCTGCACAAATCATGCCCTAAATCTAATTTTAAGCCACAAGAAATCCATGGCTTGATAAAAGTCCAAAGAAAAAGCCGTGGCATTATCGCACTACTGGGGAAAACGTTTATTTACTGCATGCAGGGTATCCATGATGCGACATTTATGTTTCTATACAGACAAACAGCAACACGCAAAAGGCTTTAAAATATTCTTTATAAAACTTTGACATCAATTCCAATTTTCAGAGAATAAATTCAGACATCCGACAGCTTGGGAAACAAAAGTAGGTTTCAAATGTCGAATGTATACACATCTGTCCAAAACAACAACAATGGTTGGACTAATGTTCATATTATTCCTAAAATTTTAAAACAAGTTCCTATATAGGTCCAATAAATAAAAATATTTGAAAATAAATTTTGTAGGCACTCAATTGTACTGACGTTTACAAAGTCCTGTACAAAACAATGCAAATGCCAAGAAATGTATGTGTTTTTGTTAGTTAACATTGAAAGACCTTCAGTTGACAACTATAAATTTTCATCTTCAATTTATTTACAATCTGTAAAATTGATTAATGTCAACATTAATCTTTCTCTAAGCTGAATTGTATATATGATAATAAAAATATAGAATTTGTTTCCAGGATTTCCTTTAAAATATAATTGCGTCAAAGATATATTCCTACTATGACAAAAAAACAAAAGAAACATGCAGTGCACAGTAAAGATAAAACAGTTCGGCATGCATAGTACATCATTTTGGTGAACATATTTTTTCCATTATTTCGTTTCGAAACTCATTTATCAGAAAAAAAAGTTAGCCTTTTTAAAATAAATATTGATTTTCATATAGCCATTGGAAAAAAAGCACTTTGTTCAAGTGTATTACTGCTCACGAATATGACTTATTATATAAACTACACTGTGCTGTATATTAAACATTTAATTAGTCGGGAAAATAGATTATTTTATTTTATGTGGAACTTTTATTTATTAAATTAGGAGATGTTCATCAATATTTTGCAACAAATATTCAAACAGTCATTAATGTTTTTATGAATTAATGATGTAACCGACATATTTGTAGTAGAATTTTTTTCATTTTATTGCCAACTATGATCGCTATTAAAATTACTTTTTAGAACAAGAATTACCTTTTGGGTCTTAAATCAACATTACAGCAGCCCACGAAGTACTCCAAGTAGCCCAGGGGTACTCAAACAAACGTTTCACTTGGGCAGTTGGGCTATCTGCATTTGGCCCACATGCATATGGTGAGCATGCGCATTAGATTCAAGTAGCTCTGCCAAGATCCACGTGTTGAGTGTCTTTTGTGACACGTGCACAAATGTAACTTGTGCAGGCTTGCCAAGTTGGACTGCAAGAACAAGTGCAGTTAAAACCTCGTTTTTTTCTCCAGCACTTCTGCAAGCCCCCATTGCAGTAGGTCCTGCCAATTAGAAGGCATTTTAAAAATGGGGTTAGCACATGTACTATGGCGAAATTTGTGGGGTCTGTTTGAGTATCCCTACTTGGAGAACAGTTTGGTTGTTCGGCGACATTACTTTTTGAAAACTTTTATCAGTGATACATTTTCTAAGAAGGAAGCTGGAATCTCTAGTGATCACTATGGACGAAACTGAATGAATAACGGACAGCATGAGGTTTTCTAGATTCTCAAACGTAATAGTGGTTCCAGGAACAACAATGGCAACCATGGGTTGCGCAATTTGTCCAAGACTCGACAGGCCACCATTGCAATACAGTCTCTGTGGCACAACTGTTGTCCTTCAGGAAACGTTTGAAATGGAAATGTATAATGTAACTATACAAGAATTGCAAGCCTAACGTCAGCTGTAATACATTCCGCAGGCAGAGACAAGGGAATTTCGGGCAGGTTATTTATTAATCCCACAAACCTTGGTCAACTAAAATGCCCCCCAAAGTCCTATAAAAAAGTGCATGCGCAAATTGCCAAAATAAATTTATCAAGAGCTTGACCTTCGGAGTAGTTTTAGGGATCACAGAGAATACCACATTGCAGATTTCCAGCTAAAATCTTAGCTGTAAATATATGTTACAACCAGGTGTTTCCTTGTGTCTTTGACACGAGTTTAAGGGAGCAGGTCAATTTCTTGCAATTAACAGGTTTCAGAAGGGTGTTTTTGAAAAACTTGAGAAACAGGTTTTCTGGATATAGACTAATGTATCCCACAACAGGCCACTACAGTATAACCTGTCTAAGTGCATCCTGTGTAAATGAATAAACTATCTAAAAAGCATAAAATGTGCCTGTCCCAACTTGGTAACCTATATGTATAAATGAACCTGCCTAAAAGCATATTTTTCACCAGCCCCAAGAGTATATATGCTTTTAGACAGGTTCTATACTGTACATGTATTTTTTTTTTAATTCTGTAAAAGTTACAGAAAATTGCTGGATGCAGAATTAACGGAATACATCTACAAAGTCGTGTAATTCTTCTTTTAGGCTAGGCGCGCACTGACGATTTTTCTGAGCAACTTTTTGATCACCGAAATGAAACGCATTAGTTTCAATTGAACCTCGCGCACTGCCGACTTTTTAATCTGGGCAACTAAAAAGTTGAAAGGCGTTCCGTTCTGTGGTTGATTAAATAGTTGCGAGTGATAGGCGCCAGCATATCTGTGTGCTCTGGTGATTTTGAAGAATCATATGCTGCAACACAGGTTTAGAAGCGATTATTTAATCGCCTGTGAGCGCCTATATAACAAAGACGACCTAGTTGTGGATGATCGAATAGTTTACTCGCCCATGAAAAAAAATCGCTATGTGTGCGTCTAGCCTTCAACTAGTTTTTAATAGACGTCAAACAGAATTCCAATTATTTATGATTTTTAAGTTGGCACTTGCTTAGAAACAACTGGAAAGCATGGGAAATCACAGTAAAGACAGTCTGCCCGGGAATATATTTGAAAGAAATATCGCGTATATCCAGTTTACTGCATATTTCCTTCAAATTTTACTCGATTATTCCTGTAAAACATACATATTTTTAACTGTGTATTGCTAAACACGAACATCAACATTAAATTAAACATTGATCAACATCATTATGCAGAGTGCGTTTAACATGAAACAAGATACATCCAACAAAGCATGGCATGAAGTATGTTTGATGCATGAGATGCATCATAATATTGTTACACGATTGTTTCTATACATTAAAAATCGACTTCATTTTGTAATTGTATAATACCATTTTAACCTAATGAACCTTGTGTGTAGTAACCATCATTAAGGAAACGCCATTAAAGATATTCATAAAGAAAAAAACTTAGTGCACATGCAGCTAGTTTACCCTTTGCATGCATTTGTGCACTTCAATCAAGAACCGCAACAAAAAAATTGCTTATATGTTTTGCGCCAGTTCATTATTCTTAGCATGCAAACAAATGCATTTCTTAAGTGCATACCACAAACTGTAATCTCATATTGTGCATCCACGGTCTATAAGTTTCCCGCGGTTACAAGGCAGCTAATGGAAAATAAAGTAAAAGGGCCTAGGGACTAAAATTCGCACGGGAAAAAAAGTGTATATTTTTGTTTTCCTCTCTGATAACAAATTCATCGTTTCTTGCATCTGGCCTTTTCGTGCAGCTACGTAGATCCTTAATATTTTACGAAAATTGCCAAAATTAATATTGCATTAGAATGCTTGAAATTTCCCTTCCGCCTGGGCCTAATGATCCTTCGCTGTACTGTGCATGCCTTTAGTTTAGAAACCGAAAGCCTTTTAGAACCTTCATAAGTACAAAAACCTTACATCAAAATGAAAGCACAATAACATACATTGCAGAATGTGCCACTTAGCATACTTATATGAGCTGCAATGCATTATTTCGTAAGAAATTTTATAATGAACACATACTGACATTATTTCTACATGTACTACATGTCTTCTCAAATAATGCATCTGCAAAAATGCATGGACTTGGACGCATTACATTCTAAGAAACATTTTTTTATTAAAAAAATAAATTTAACAACATATGTGGACATTTTATTAGTTATGATGAATTCATAAATTTGAAGTTGACACTTTTCTAAATTTGTAGTATTCTATGTATTACAAGTTACTGGTAATAAATAACCACTTTTTTCATAGCAATATTAAATTAAAAATTTAATTTTGGAAATAAAGCATACGGTTATGTAGCAAAACGTATAAATATATGTACTACATATACAGGGTGGGGCATATGCTTATGCTTCTCAAATATATCAAATACATTACACTGCATGTCATTTTCATGGCACATGCTGGAGTCCTCACATCACATCCCATTCAATAATGTAAGCACATTTTACCTAGCGCCTGAAGTAAATTAGAAGTCTGAAAGGGTTATTTTCGTAAGTGAACGGAATTTTACAATCTCGTCAAGAATTTTTTGTGAATCATTCGTGACGTCTAATTATTGTTAAACATTAAACATTTCACATTTTTTGGTATAGATTGTTTTTTTATTTTTTTTTTTTTTCAGAAAACATAATTAGCTGTGTGGGATATACTTTCCAATTACGAAAAATAATTAGATGCGTGCAAATACTTACACAAATTTTCTGAAATTAATTGCCTGTGTGCCACAAAAAAAAATACACTTTGACTTGCAATAAATGCACATTGAAAAATAACCTGATATACTTTAGACGGCTTAAATGCTTAAAAAACATATTAAAGCTTTGTCTTATGACAATAAGAACGGTCATGCTTTGTTAAAGGGAAGTAAAATAATGTCCTAATAACATGAAGATCTGAAGTTGAAGTTTGCTTTTTGTAAGAAGTATACAAGTATCCTCAAGGACGCTTCTAACTAAAACTAAAATCATTTTTATGTGATTGCCCTACATAGGAGATTTATACCTCACAACCGTTTTGGAAATAAGTTCAAATAACACCAAATAAGAATAAAAATATAGCTACGTTATTGAAAAAAAGTCAATTTGTGAGAAGATACAGTGCACCACACCTGCATTTTAGTATGATGTGCAAGAACTAGAAGGTTTTCCGGCAAAGAAAATCATTTTTAAATTGAAAATAGAAGGGTAACAGACGTGAAGAATTGCATCAATAAAAACGCAGGTTAACGTTGATTTACCTTATACGAAATGGGACAAAATAGATTAGTTTTACGTTTTGGTACATGTGCATGCACACTCTGCAGAGCATTAATACTTCTTTCTTAAATATATTTTTAATACCATTGAAAATCGCTGATCATGTGTCAATTTTTGATACAGGATGTACCGAAAGTCAGATGCCAAATATACAGTGTCTGTAGCCGGTGGTATGTGGAGTATAATTGTCAAATGAACATGTGGGTATGTGGATGCAAATGTGGGGGATGTTGGCTTGCAGTTTAATTTTGATGAATTGTGGACTGCGGCTAAAGGTAGGACACCCCTCCATATAGATGATTTAGTGCACCCTATAATAAAATATAGGGGGAAATGGGGAGCATTGAGACACTTGTTAATAGAACATGTTTTGCGTAAGATTTCTTAAAGATTATGTAAAAAATATTCCATTGCCACTTAGGTGCCATTCAAAAAGGACGTCCCCGAAATTTTTTTTCAAAATTAACCATCCCCCCTTAACCCCTGTCCACATGATGTCCATTTTGGCCCATACGCCTTCCTTCCCTCTCCCTCCCCCCTCATTGACGCCCTCAATTTTGTTTTTTAAAAGTAGGGTGTCCAAAAATTATTTTGGAACATACAAAGGCCCATCCTATAAATTTCCAAGCAACCGCTTCGCTACACGTGTTTCCAGATTTTTCTGATTAACCGAAATGTCCTGACCTCGAAGGGAAATTCCAGCATAAAATTGGTGTTTAACGCAAAGTTAGGCATAATTCCCGTCTTTCCCTTGAGTTTAAAAATTTAAGTACGTAATGGGAACGCATTTCTTCCGGTGTCCATTTCCCCTTTTACTGACCTTTAAAACTTAATTAAACAAAAAATCCAAAAACTGAAAAATACCATCGTTAGTGGACGTCTATAAAGGCTACCCCAGTCTCTCTTCCCTGTCCACATGGTGTCCACATAAGAGCAGACACACCCCAACCCCTCTCTTGAGGACGTCTTTTTTGAATGCCCCCTTATCCGAAGTCGTCAACTGACCACTCGTGTGAAACCTGTTTTTAAGCTCAACACTACGGGTTCATACACCTGCAATCATTTCTCCATTACAGAAAAATCAAATCATGCATGGGAAAGCATTTGAGCGATACAATGGAAGACCTGTTATAGAAAGCGTAAATTAAATAATTTGTGGAAACACTTGATTGCACAGGATAATTCTTCGAACGCGAAAAATGAAAATTGCTTCGAAGAATTCGCACGAGCTCATAAATCGAACGTTTATTGGTTAGGATCACGAACCACATTTTCAAATTGCAACGCCTTGCAACTTTATAAGCACTACACAAATTAGTTTAAAAAGTTAAAAACACCTATTGGTGTTATGTACTATTGTTTATGTACTGTAGGTGGCAACACTACTGAAAATTTGAAAGAGATACTTTTCATTGGACATTGCTTTCACAGACAAATGGCATCGTTTATATAAAGAAAGTAAGAAGCTTATACATAAAATTATTTCATGAGAAAGGAAAATTATCTGGTGCTGTATTTAAGGTGCCACAAAACACCATTTTCTGGTGCTGCATTTAAGGTGTCATAAAACACCTCTTTCTTATGCTGCATTTAAGGTGTCACAAAACACCTCTTTCTTATGCTCCATTTATGGTGTCACAAAATACCATTTTCTGTTGCTGTATTTATGGTGTCATAAACACCTTTTTGTCATAAAACACCTTTTTCTGATGCTGCGTTTAAGGTGCCTCAAAATACCTTTTTCTGATGCTGCATATAAGGTGTCACAAAACACCTTTTTCTGATGCTGAATTTGACACCTTTTCTTAAAGGAGCTTGATAAACCTTTAAAGTTGCAGTATTTATGACAAGTCTAAACATCTTTTTAGGTTTAACAAAGCACCTATTTTTATTTAGAGTTTACATTGGACTCCACGTTGTCATTCGTTTTTTGTTATTGATAGTCACTAAGTGCGGAACAATGTATACAAATACATTTGTATAACAAACGCTCATCGTCATCATCATTTCGTTTAATGTTATCATTTTGTTTCTCCCTTTTGCACGAACCGAGGGCCTCAAATACAATTTGATACTGTTTTGTACATGAAGGATTCATAAAAGAGTGAAAAAAATATAAGTTTTGGAAAATCCTATCTAAATTGATTATATGATATGTCATAGAATGTTTTGGCGTTTACTGAATGTTCAGCTATATAGCTGCACCAGTACAGCATCTGAGATTTTACCAGGCTCTGTTTTAGAGTCGACGAATGAAAATGATTCTGAAGGAGATGAATATGAAACAAGTATTATTATTATTGAAAAATGTAAACACATATTTACATTTTATTTTAAAAATATAAGTGAGCATCCTAAAGTCAAAATAGCATTCAGAGCAGTGGCGAACGATGAGAAACGTAATGTTTACCTGTAAAAAATCAGGAATAGGCAAGTACTTGGCTAAGAGCCTATAAGTATAAATGTGCAAATTTGATTACACCTTCCTGCATGATTTGTTATCAAGGATGTGTTCTACAACCACTCGTGAGCTCACGGCTGTGCTAATGATGCATGACTAAAATACATAGTTTCCCATCGCATTCACATGAACTGTGCTCCTTCTAAGTTCCCATTTATAATGATAATAACAGAGCTTAGTTATAATCTCTGTGGTCGTTTATCCTTTTGAACATCCTGAAACGAAGTTTTTCACAGCGGCTTGACCTTTTAAGATATTTTTTAAATTTTAGATAGAAAAAAAATGGTTTTTGATTCTAAAATTGTTGTTTCTGTGGTTTTTTTAATAGCATTAAATGCATAATAACAAAACAATTTTTTTCAATGTGGTTAATGCAGATGTAATGTTCTTTCTCTCAATCTTATTTTCCCTTTGGACATTTCCTCTAGAACCTGAACATGCAAAATACTAAAAGGTGTAGCTTTAATACAAATACTGTACATTACATCCACTAAACATTCGTAGAAATGGTGTTGCACATTTAGATATTTGTTTCGAAATAGTTAACCCTGAAATACGTTATAACACCCTATGTAGCAAACAGATTGTGTGAATTTTGTGGAATTTAAGGAAAACTTTTGTTGGTTTTGTGTCGTAAAATCAAATTGTTTTCTTAGAAAAATCATTGTTATTTCTACCTGAATATTTTTTGAGCAAATATTCTATTTGTTGCTAATTAGTGCTTATCTCATCACTAAATTAATAGAAACAGATCGTTTTAGTTGAATGTAATTCCCTTTGATGCAATTTTAGTTTCTATAAAGAATCTCCATGTGGGGTAAACTGAACAATTGATTTGGGGCAATGTGCATCACATTTACTTAGCACGTTTTGAATTTGCATTTTTGTAATGGTTGCCAATTTTGATAATTATTATATTGTTTATGTCTAACATACATACATAAATAAAAATAAGTCGAAAATATTTTGCAAAAATTTAAATTGAACGATTTTAGCATGAATGATCGAAATCGCAGTGAATCAACTTTTTGAAGTATAATTGTTATATTACGTCATATTTCAGATGAAATTTATTACATTTTTCAGTCTAACAATGATAAATACAAGTTATTATTAATTTGTTGTGCATTATTTCGTCTAATTCATGAAGTGTCTCACTATACTCCGAAAGTGAAGTACATTAGACATTCCACAACAATTTTGAGGGCTAAAATTATACAGAAGATTTGATAGAATTTGCTTCATTAAATTTTCATACACACCCACTTTGCTAAACCACATATCCTTTCAATA
The DNA here is from genome assembly GCA_034696685.1 of Julus scandinavius. Classification (NCBI taxonomy): domain Eukaryota; kingdom Metazoa; phylum Arthropoda; class Diplopoda; order Julida; family Julidae; genus Julus; species Julus scandinavius. The sequence goes on along the minus strand of JAQGAE010003371.1, from coordinate 5,273 downwards.
TGTGTCAAAAGGTGTCTCAAAGCTCCCCAGTCTCACCAATACATGTATAACCCTAAATTAGTTGTAACCCATGCTCGTGAATGAATATAGCGTCAGATATAATTTTTTCTCACACAATTCAAAGACAAAAGTAAAATGATTAATGCTTTTACCCATCATTACTCTTTTTCAGACCGATTTTGGCGGCTACTGTGTCCTGTTCATGGATGTGAATTGGGCGAACCAAAACCATTTCATAGCAGAATTCGGAGACGGAACAGCTTGTGATTTTGCGACCTACTTGCCAGCGTGTGCCTGCATTGTTCACGGAATATTCATGGCCATTTACCATGGCTTCATCTTAGTAAAAGCATCGAGATCCAACGATCATCTTATCGTGTGAGTTGCTTGTGTATTTTCTGTACCTAGTTTGCATGAACGCAACCTTCCTTCGGAGTGCTCCCGACGGAGAATGCGACAGAAATTCCACTTCGACTGATTTTTTTGACGTTCGTTGAACTTATTGATCGAAAATGTGTTTTAAATTCCCCAATAATTACGGTGCATGGTTCACGTGCACGTAAGATCGTTTGACCTAAATCGATTTTCATGATGGTATGTAAAAATTGGTGAGCATCACAGACTGACAGCAATGGGTATTTCGGAAGTCAGGTGAAAGCCAAGAAAGATAGGAAAGCCAGTAGCTGCCAAGGTTGGATTTTTAGATTAAAAAGCTCCATTGTTGTGAACTGCAAAAAATACAAGAAAACGTCAATTCTCATAGCTTTCATGTCATAAATTTGACTGCCAATGCCACACTATTTTTCATTATTTGCAAAACGAGTGTTTGCTACAATTTAAAGCTGGTTTAAATACCGTGAAATGTGGACAGTTTTTGGTGTATTTTTGGAATTCTGAAAAAAGTATTCAGTAATTATGACCAGAAACTGACCAGTTCAACTACATGCCACCTCCCTCTTTCCGAATATGTTATCATTTTTGTTCTCTGATTAACAAGTGCAGAGATTTTCCCCATCAATTTCTGTCCCAAAGTTACCCCATCATGAGAAGTAACTTTGGGCAAGGGCGTTTTTGAGGCATATCCTTAGTAAAAAATAAATCCCATTGTCACAAAGTATCCACACTTTAATGTAAACCTTTCGTGTCGTTTTAATACATCAGTGTTTTTCATCCATGTTCCTCTTTAAAATGTATATTTCCGTTTTTCGATTGGATAATCAGTTCATGAATATTCAACTTTTGGGACATCCCTCGTAACAACACAAATTAACGCTGACACGTTCGATTCTTGGACTCTATACCAGTTATAAGATAAAATGATCTTGAAAAATAACAAATTTCATTTGGCGAAACATTGTAAAACAACATATATCAAAATGCTGTTCAGAGATTACAATGGGTAAAACTGGGTAGAATTGGGCCTAAAGTGCTTCATTTTTAAATCATTTTGAGCTGGAATCGCTCATATGACTGATCACTGATATGTACTGGCAACATTTCACAGAAATACAAACCACACACAAATGTTTCAGAGACATGTTAGATAGCATGCCAATGTAAAACGAAAGATTTTCTCCTGATACCAAGCTGATCAATACAGTTTATGAACAAGTGTCATTCTGGCAGTCAATTATACAGTATATGGCCTGACGAATCTAAATTTGAGTTGTAGTTTGGAAAGAGGAAAGTTGTATATCTGTAGACCCAAAGGAGCAATCTTTCTTAAGCCCACTAAGAAAACAGAGTTGGATCTATCTGTGACGTCATAGGTTTGCCTCTCGCTATTTCTCTCTGTCATCTATAATTCGGATTTCAATGAGGTTACAATGAGTGCAGGAATATCCTTGACAGATATACTATTGTTTCAACAATTACTAATTTATAGGTTACGCTCTACACTAATGTTTCAGAGAGAAAGTTATAACGAATAGAGGAGACTAGGGAGCATTAAGACTGTGACATTATTAAAAAGTTATAGTGCGAATATTGGCTTGAGCGACTTAATCTAAAATGCATTTACTTATTACTATACATATAACTACCTACGTAGCAAATTACAAATGTTTTTGTAGAATTTTAAAAAGCTGGTTTTTGACATGAAATGAAATTATATTTTTCTGGATATTGCATCTGTAGCTAATTAAAGCATATTTTATTGCTAAATAAATAGAAACATATTGTTTTAGTTGAAAGTAATTGCATTGGATGCAATTTAAGTTTCTTTGGGAAATCTCCGTACGTGTGGGGTAAACAAAGACTTTGGGGCAATATGAAACACATTCACTTAACACGTTTTGAATTTGCATTTTTGTAGTTGTTGCCAATTTTGATATAATTATTATATTGTATATGTCTAACATAACTAAATGAATGAAAATGAGTCGAAACTACTACGATTTTAGCATGAAAGATGGAAATCGCAGTGAATCAACGTTTTTAAAGTATAATTACATTTCTCAGTCTCACAATGACAATTCATGAAGTGTCTGATTTTACCTCAGAATTGGTTTAAAATTAGACTTTTTTTTCCGAATTCTTTATTCCCTCCTTGTTGGGGAAAACGCCGCATTCCACTCACATTTGGAGGGCTATCATTTTACAGCAGATTTGATAAAATTTGCTTAATAAAATTTCCGTACACAGACGCTTAGTTAAACCAAATATCCTTGCAATTTTTGAACAGGAAGAGAATTAGTGAATGCAAAAAAAAAATAATAATAATAATAATAATAAAAATAATAAAAAAATAAAGATTTAGTAAAAAGTGTCTCAATGCTCCCCAGTCCCCCTACATCAAATCTTGTTCAAGAATTCCAGCAGGAACTTTGCATACTTTGGCCCCCACATGGCTATGAATATGAAGTGCAAACCAACACTGGCGTATTTAATCAAAAATGATAATTCATTTAACGATAATGTGATCGACGATTTTAGGAACATTTTATAAAACAGACAGACAACATTGGACAAGTTTGAGTTAAAGTGAATTGTTGAAGACTGTGCTAACTGCATCTCCTGAATTGGAGTTACTTCATCTTGTAATGGAATTACGTGACTAAACTCTCCTATACAATAATTCCTTTCCTTCAGTTCAGCTTTTGCCATCATCGTGCTGCAGCAAACTCAACATTTTGATCAAAGTTTTACTTATTTATGCATCAGATTAGGGACTAGGTTTTGATTAATCCAATTTATGTTTTAAAAGTAAGTAATTCTGTTCGTTCAATTCTGTATTCGTCCGCCCCTCAGGCACGGATTAATGACGAATGACTATTTTCACTATCAGTCATAAAAAGTAGTACCCAATAAAAAATTTCACAACTTCGTGAAAAATGCTTAGATTTGAATTAAATGTATGTGTTGAAAGGTCAATAAAATGGGGGATGGACACCGGAAGATATGTGTTTCCAATCCCAAATGTACTTGACTCATTAAAGCCTTTGGAATGTCGAGAATTATGTTTAAAATTTGTGTTAAACACCAGTTTTATGCTGTAATTTCCCTTGGAGATCAACAAATTTTCGTTAATCAGAAAAATCTGGAATTTTTAGCGGGAGAGGTGATTGGAAATTTATAGGATGGGTCATGAAATGAGCTTAAATAATTTCCACCAAATTTGCAGGACACCCTACGATTCAAAAAAATTAAGAGCGTCTGTGATTGGAAGGAAGGAGGGGGGGAGGAGAGTTTGGGAAAAAAAATAGACACCGTGGGGACAGGAATAATGGAGGACGGGGGATGTAGGGTATAGCGGGGAAATTTCTGAATGGCCCTATAATCCGTTAGCAATGTTTGTAAGGTGGGGATAAAAATACCCCAGGATGAAAGCGCCATCTATCGCCTGAAACTGGCACTCTTTACCTGGGTCGATTAATTCTAGAAAAGAAGTGTATACGACCTTAATTCGTTAAGTGACAATTAGGACTGGAGAAACTCTTAAATCATTCCCTCGGATTTCAAAGCAAATTGTCGGTGCGAACGCATAAACGCCTCGGCTTGACGTTATTTACTCGTTTTAGACGTAATGGAATTCAAGCTCCCGAAATGCATAAAAGATGCAAAAGTTGATTAAAACTAATTCTCCGGGCCATTCGCCTCGTCTCCTCAGGGCCCTTCCTGACGCGTATTAACGCCTACATTTTGTGAAATAAGGCGCTCGGATTTTACAGCTCGCAGTTATGTTACATTACGCCGAATTGCATTTATGTATTTTTCTTTAATGTTTTATTTATTGCTAGGATATGCTTCCCCGATTGTTTGTCCCGCATTCGTTTGTATATACGTCCTCACTCGCGTTACATTTTATTGAAAATGAAAGCGAAACCCGGACTAAAACTTGCAAAGGACCCAAGTCGGTGTAGAGAAATGTGCGAAATACAAACAGTATATTCTTTATTGATTTGTGGTGCATGCATTTCAGAAAATAGAAGAAATGCAGCTTGACCTTAATGCCCCAGAGAGCGACATTGATGAAAAAATCGTTCCTAGAAACGACGGAGACCCACACAAGAAATGAATTTTTAATACACATATTGCGGAGGCGGAATATCATAAAACTAATTTCGAAAACATTTTTTGTTGCACAAAATAACTGCATAATTTCATCCTTGGATTTCATGGACCGAGTGGAGATATTTTTAGCCTTATTTGACTTATTTTTATTACGATGCCTTAGGATTATTAGGATGGAGGGAAATAACGGAGGGAACTTTTCTCTCGTAAACGGAATACCTGTCCACCTGAGTACTTTTTGGATGGTGTTCAACTCGCTGTAGTTGATACTGTCAAGAATCTGGGGTTTTATATTAACAAAAATCTATTTTGGAATCACCATTTCACAAAAATTGTTGCTGCAGCGAATCAACGCCTTAGATTCATTCAACGCGTATTTCGAGAATGTGCGGAAAATGTAAAACCGGGTCTCCACTGAAGACAACATGGGGCTACAAAGTTGGGGAAACAATGTTTCGGCTACAAAGTTGAAGCAACAATGTTGAGGCAACATGGTTTACTGAAACAAATAATGAATACAAGTTTGCCCAATGTTATTTATACAAATTTATACAATTTTAGCAATAGCGCCTTTGTTGTCCTATAGCAGATTACAGAAGACAACTCTGTTCTGTATGGCCTGTACCCTTGTTTTCAGCCTAATCTCTGCTTCCTGGTTGCTGACGTCACAAAGTCAGTTCTCTGGTGAGTAGGTTGTGTGTGAATACGGCTTAACAATGATGTCAAAGTCAATACTGACGTAGGAGCGTTCTTCTAAAATG
>JAQGAE010003370.1:0-14909 GCA_034696685.1 Julus scandinavius | reverse complement strand
CAAACATGTTCATCCAAATTCTATTCACTGTTGTCATGACTGGAGTTTCCTTGGCTGGACCACTCGCGCTCAGTAGCAGGGATAAAGGACCAAGAAACATCGATTGGCATTTAAATTTAAATGGAGTAGAACTAAGTAAAACTGATCAAGATGGCAAACTCGGAGCCTTGACGAATGCTATTAAAGACCCACTTCTCCAGAATGTACCCACAAATAATGAATCATCGACTACTGTTGACTCCAATATTCTAAACATCGCGCAACCTGAACTACAGGATCCTGCCGAAGTATTTAATGGTACCCAAACAACCCAGTACCAAGCTGGTAACATCGTTGATCAAGCTGCAAGCCCATCTGGTGAAACAACTTTAAATACTATTGGCCAAGCAATCCCGGTCCAAACTGTTGGAAAGCCAGTTGGTGAAGTAACTTCAGATGCTGATGCTAATGGGGCTTCTATAAGTTATCAGAAAGTAAAATAATAGCTTGCACAAGTTTAATACCATCGTGGTTCAGCAAGTCCTCAAGCGGATCCACACGTATACCGATGCCGATGGACTTCCAGCACACATGTTGATATGTTCAATGTTACACTTGTTAATTCTTTAAAATTTTAAAATTACTAAAATATTGTTAACCAGCTAAACTTGTTATTTAGCATAAAGATATATTTGAGAATAATAAATGCAATCATAAAATATATCCAAGTTGCCTTTACTTAGAATACCAGAAGGACCATATTTTGCCTTGCTTGTCTTAACATGTTTACGGTTATGCATGTTCCAAATTCATAAATGTCAATTATGGACTCTGCCATGTATTGACAGTAAAATATAATATTTTAACTCAAGATTGTGTTTTTATGTGCAAAATCACACTTTTACTTTAAAAAAAAGGTTATACCTAAGAAAAATTATACTTTTAACGAAAAATATTCCACTTCTAGAGTGGAAACATCACACATTAAATGCAAATGTTCAATTCCCCTTTTATATTTTGCCGAATTGGGTTGAAATTTGTAAAATTTCTTGGATTTAGCGGGAGGGGGATCTATCCCCAAGATCCCCCCATATATACGGCCTTGTTTTAACCATGTTAGCATTAAAAGTGCTATTTGGACCCGGCTGTCACTTGACAAGTTAAGAGCCACTAGTGTTCAACCCCATGAAATTAAACTGATCATACGAAGTTTAGTGACCAATTACTTAATCTGCCGTTAAATTTCCATCAGTTTATAAGACACCGAAGACCTTTAAAAAACACATGTTAATGTTTACGTCCATTTAAAAGCCATTCGGAGAGTATTTCTCTTACCTCTCCGCTTTCCTGGTGGACGTGAATTCAACGCAGGTTGCATCCTTACTGTCCGTAAACATCTCAATTATACGAAAACTTAATTAAAACTTACATTTTAATCGCATTTCAATTAAAACCGACCACAAAACTAACTCTCCGCACTGATTTTTCCAGCACCCGTTGCCCTTGACAACATAATAAACAAAGGGACCAACGGCGCTTTATCTAAATGCCTATCTTCTATTTGCACGCGGGATCCTAGGCTAGAGTGCAAATCGAAATTTTGGAACTTCACATTCGATCCAAGGTAGAACTCTGCTATAACAACGTTTCGTCTATATTTTGACGATTTTTGCCAAATATAATTTAAATTTCGAAAATGTATATGATGTATTACACGGACGAGAATGGAAAGAGAGTGTACACTCTTAAGGTATGTTTTTAATGGATTTCATAACGTGTGTATGATATACAGCAAGTAAAAGCAAATAAGCCTAACTTATCGCCACGATGTCAACAAAAATAAAGATCTCTTTTGTTTTTATAGAAAATGGACCCTAACAACAGACCCACGACGTCGGCTCATCCAGGTATTCAATATTTAGTTTGAATTCCTGTTGGTACAGCAACAATTTCGGGAGTAACGTGCTCTAAATATGTAGCACGTTGTTCGTAAAAAAGGGGGGCAATTTTGAATGTATAACATGTGGTTGAATGAATTCTCTAACTTAAGTATGCATATCATAACCACAGTTGCTAAACTCGCATGAGCTTGAGATTAAACTGCTTCTCAAGTCCCAGATGCATACCACAAGCTGCACAAAAAAGTTGCCAAGACGAGCATGAGACGGCCAAATGTGAGACTGAAGCCCGTACCACAGTTGTTCACCAAACTGAAAAATGGTCAAGACGAGCTCAAGACTGTGATGAAGCTTACCCCCGTACCACATGAGCTCGAGACCAAGCTGTGTATTAAGTCCCTAATACATACACAGCTGCACAGAAAAATTGCCAAGACGAGCTCAAGACAGCCAAATGTGACACTACAACTGTGGCATGGTGTCATCTCAAGATTTAGCTTAAGCTTGAGATGCAGCTTAGGAGGGGCCTAGCATCAGCTCTAGTTTGGTAAGCAACTGTGGTATGGGCCTCAGAGTTGAGCTACAGTTTAGCGAGCAACTGTGGTCACTGAAACGAGGCATTAAGTTTCTCCGAGTCAAACTTGGAAATTTGAGTTTCTTAATCGGCATAACCGTGTCACTAAATAATAATGTTAGTGTCTTACGCATACCTGTTTTCTCCGTTGCCAACTGTCTTCGATATCCACTTACAGCTCGCTTTTCACCAGAAGACAAGTTCTCCAGGGAGAGGCTGCTCATCAAGAAACGTTTCCATTTACTGTTGACCGATAAACCGGTGAAGGCGTGCTGAAAAACAAAACGAAAATCGTGAGATGTCCGGAAAAACAAGAAGAAACTCGCTACCGAATTGATGTACGACGGCTCGACGAACATAATTCACTTTTCATTGCCACGATCGATTAGCATTTTGCTCTTATTTATATGTCAGAAAGCTCAACATATTCCCAAAAAAAAAACTTGCTCGCTTAACGAATAACGCGTAACGTTTTGAAATTTGTAGCTGTTTCGGCGTTTCTTTGAACCTCTATTTTTGTCCGCTTTCGAACCTTCGTAACAACATGTTTATTTTGCAATAAAAAGTGATTTTTCACCAAAAAAGACATTTGTTTCGTTGTTACGGCAGCAAAGACCATTAAATTCGAACAGTTTTTTTTCTGTGACTGTGATATAACGTTGACAAACCGTGGTTCGTTTTAAGATTTAATAACGTTTACCGATAATTTAAAATAAAAAGAAGAGGACAGGTACGAAACACCGAATTCCTGTTTCATTCACTAAAACAAATGGTTTCTCGGAGATGATTTACTGACTTTTAATGCGGATTTATTTCATCGAGCACATATCCACAATTCTTACCGCAACTTAATTGGAAGGTGAACTTTTCAATGTGCTGCCACCTGTTGACGAGTAACATTTTTTAAAGGTTATGTTTGGTTTGTTTTTTTTTTGGTAAAACTATTTCATACATCTTAAAAGTCGCTGGGGGGGCTAAAAAAAAGCTACTTTTATAACATAGTTTTTCGCCTGTTTTTTAGTTCGGATGAAAAATGACTGTTTCGATGGAATTTCACCTTTTAAGATATCATCGACATTTTTCAAAAGGCCAGAAATTATAGTTGGACAAATCGAGACAGGATCTTTATGTCTATTAAATCTTTTTAATTTATTAATAGATGGAATTTTAAATTTGGATAACCGAACATCGCGGTCCTAACACTCGAATGTTTTGTGTTTTTGGTAACGATAAAACTGATCTATGTTTTTTATCGGCTTACGACCTTTTCAATCAACATAACCGAACATCGTTGTTTCAACACTCGAAAGTCGTGTTTTTGGTAACAATGAAGCTGATGTACTATGTTTTATCGGCTTAAGACCTTTTCAATTGACATAACCGAACATCACGGTCCCAACACTCGAAAGTTTTATGTTTTTGGTAAGCATATAACTGTGATTTACGTTTTATCTGCTTAGGACCTTTTCAATTGACAGAACATCGTGGTTCCAACACTCGAAAGTTTTGTGTTTTTGGTAACGATGAAACTGATGTATGTTTTATCGGTTTAGGACCTTTTCAATCGACATAACCGAACATCGCGGTTCCAACACTCGAACTGAACATCGGGGTTTCAACACTCGAAAGTCATGTTTTTGGTAACGATGAAACTGATGTACATTTTATCGGCTTAAAACCGTTTCATCGACATAACCGAACATCACGGTCCCAACACTCGAAAGTTTTGTGTTTTTGGTAAGGATAAAACTGTGATGTATGTTTTATCGGTTTAGGACCTTTTCAATCGACATAACCGAACATCGCGGCTCTAAGACTCGAAAGTCATGTTTTTGGTAACGATGAAACTGATGTATGTTTTATCGGTTTAGGACCTTTTCAATCGACATAACCGAACATCGCGGTTCCAACCCTCGAAACTCGTGTTTTTGGTAACAATGAAACTAATTATGTTTTATCGGTTTAGGACCTTTCCAATCGGCATAACAGAACATCGCGGTTCCAACCCTCGAAACTCGTGTATCTTTTAACGGGTTGGCATTTTCCAAAGGGCCAGCAATTATAATGGGCAATCGAGACAGGATCTTTATGTCTATAATTTTTTTTTAAATGTATTAATAAATGGAATTTTAAATTTGGATAACCGAACATATTTTAATTGATCTAATCGTGACAATATCTTCAATTTAGGACCCTCAGTGACATTTCTAGATGTGTGAAATGTTTAAATTTAGTCACACAAAATTTATAATTAGATATTTAGTAACTGATAAGTTATAAATAAAAAAAATTTACAACTTAGGGCCTTCCATACCATTTTTAAATTTGACATAATGTAAAACATGATTAAATATTTAGCTACAGATGGGCATATGGTCCACACTACACTCTCGTGTGGCCCTTTAGGTATGAAACGTTGGACCCATAATTAAGCCCCCTTAAAAAGAAAGTAAATCTTCAACCCTCCCCCACAAACTTCGGCGGCACACCTTTAAGGTCCTTTACGGCACAGTCCACACTGGACTTGAGGCTCGAAGGGACCTTTCTCATGAATCACGTGACAAGTTGTTTTTTTCAAGGGGTATATACACGAGACAAGTCCAGATATGGCAAAGGTCGTACGAGGGGTTCAGTCACACGTGACGTGGGTGCTTTTGGGACCCACGCGTGCCGTCCTAAAAAAGGGCGTTATAATTATTCGCATTAAGCCCTTTAACCCCTCATTAACGGCCTGTCGCAGCCGATTGATATGCTAAAATGGCACTCCTCTCTAGATATGGGGGACGTTCGTTTTTAGATATGCGAGTCCACCCCACGCAATAACTTCTTCTTCAGGAATTTCAAGTTTCAGCTTTTTTCTTATCTACATATCTAAATGTAGTCGAGGCAACTCCACTGACCCATTCGAGTAACGGACATATCTCAAAAAAAAAAAAAAAAAAAAAACATATTTGAAACGGGTTTTTTTAGAGGGAGGACCTGGAGGAGGAGAGGATGGGCGCAAAACGCAAGCATCTCCAAATTTCATATCATTTTTGATATCAAATTAATTCGTTTTTAAAGGGAAGATAAAACGGGGAATGTCGGTATAAAAATAAATATATATGTTTATATTAACGGCTGAAAAATATATGTATATGGGAAATGGACATGTCAGAAGATATATAGGTGTATATATGGGAAATGGGCCTGTTAGAAAATTTATATGGGTGTATAGGGGCATGTCGAAAAATATATATGGCTGTATATATGGGACATAAGCAAGTCAGAAAATATATATGGGGAATGTGCATATCAGAAAATATATATGGGTGTATATATGGGAAATGGGCCTGTTGGAAAATATATATGGGTGTATAGGGGCATGTCAAAAAATATATATGGGCCATGGGCAAGTCAGAAAATATATATGGGTGTATATATGGGAAATGGGCCTGTTAGAAAATATATATGGGTGTAAAGGGACATGTCAAAAAATATATATGGGCCATGATCAAGTCAGAAAATATATATGGGTGTATATATGGGAAATGGGCCTGTTAGAAAATATATATGGGTGTAAAGGGACATGTCAAAAAATATATATGGGCCATGGGCAAGTCAGAAAATATATATGGGTGTATATATGGGAAATGGGCATGTCAGAAAATATATTTGGGTGCATTTGGAGAATGGGCATGTCAAAAAATGGACATGTATACCCAAATTCGACATGCTTGTCCATAAATACTCATATATACGAATGCATGACCATGCATTGTCAATAATGGTCCATGCATGTCCATATATATCACCATATCAGAGTATGTGCCCACTTTCTATTATGTCCATATCTACAGAAAGCCCATATATGTTCATATTAATACTTTAAAAAAAAAATTAAAGTCCACCTTTTCTTCCATGCATCAACATAAACGCCATGTATGGACATACACGTTTTCAAATTTATAATGTGAAAATCAGATATGGACTTATGGGGCATAATATTGCATTCATGTATGGCCCTATATAGTTGTTCCAACCGGGAATATACCGTACATTCCCCAGATTGCTACTTATATAGCAATAATTTAAATTTCATGTCTTATTCCATAAATGGACATAAAACCGTCATATGTTTTCAAACATGCATGTATATTAACTTCTGGGGCATTATGTGTCATATATGGCCCTATATAATTTTACCACCAGAGTGTATACATACAGTGTACATGTTCTTCAATTCGCACACAGATAAGTTGTACATTAAACGCCATATACCCCAATTTCTGATAAGGCCATGCATGATCTTCCATGCATGTACAGTGTAGGGGAGACCGGGGCTCAGTGGGTACACTTTTTAGAATTCATTTTTTTTGTGGGAAAAATATTTAACTCGTAGCATTTTAAAAGAATAACACAGTAATATATTCGAGCCTTCAGGTATACATTTTGTCATCGTTTTAGAGCTACTAGTTTATTTGCTATAAAAGATTAAAGTTGGTCGCGCAGACTGTCCCACTGTGTCCCTATATTGGGGCACAGTGGGAAATGGCATGGGGTACAGTGGTCCACGCGAAATTAAGACAAATTTTACGAGAAAAAGAACACCACATTGATTAATTGTGTTTTATTCAGCGCGTCAATTTAAAATTCCAAGTAGAAATTACAAAAAAAACGATTAAAATTAACCGTAATTACAGCAGCTTTCATATTTTCACCGCTTACTCGTCCAAATGTCGTTTTTTTCTGTGATTGTGAACCATTTTTACTTTAAAACATTAAATTTAAACAGGGTTTTTATTTAAAGTTATGATTAATGAGAAAATATACAAATATTTCCCAAAAACATTAATTGGGATATGCTGGGACATGTCCCACTGTACCCCATAATGTTGTGGCCCACTGTACCCCGTATAACCAATTTGATATGAATAAGGCCTTACAGCTGACCACGTGTCTAATTAACATAAACTTTAGTTTGAAATTATAGCTGGATATATACACTCGTCAATGGCATATAGCAGCATTACTAATGTTTTATAATTACACCTAGAATAAAAATCCAATTGCGAGTTGAATAATTACTTTTCAAGAACAAAAACTTAAGTGCAAATATTTTCTTCTAAACTTGTGTCAGATCGCAGAAAATTTGGTTAATGAAAGAGTGCTGCGTACAGCTTCTTTGCAAATCAAACGCATTGGGCTGCTGATAAAACCTGATTTTATAAAGACGTTGTACCACTGTGCCCCGGTCTCCCCCATGCATATCCATATATAAAACTTCACCACCCTGATCAAATGGACCATTTAAGCAAGGGTCAAATTCCATTCATTTTGAAATTGAAATTATACTTGGGTATATTAGTAGCCGCCATTTTGGATTGTAGGACCCCCTATCTGTGATCCGGGGGTAGAGTGTAAAAGTGGGGGGTGTTTTTGGGGAGGGGGGTGTTTCTGGTCAAGTAATTTCAGCGTGAATTTGGGTCTATTTGACGTTTTGAGGCGTGCGTTTTGCGATTGGGACCTCGGCAGGGGTCCAAAAATAAAGAGGTTTTTGGCTGCGGTTAAACGGGACAGGGGCATCGGTTAATTGCGCCATTCTTAACAGCCCATACATATCCCCCCTCCCCCCTCGGACCTTTCGTTGACCCCTTGGTCACCCGTGGCGTTGCTTGAGCAAACAGCCCACCGTGGCCATATCAACCCCCCATGGGGGCCAATTATTACACGGAGCGCCGTATATAAGCTAAACTAGACTCACTTTTGACACGTTTTGCCGCTAGGGGGTGCTCTATGTATGAATAATGAGCCATGAACATTTTTGAAATATCACATTTAAAAACAACAACTGGGTTTTGAAACATTTAACATTTTAAATATCTCACGATTCTTAAATTATGGAAATTTTGTAGCAATTCACACTTTTGAAAAAATGGCCATTTTGAAACTTTAAATTGTGTTTACAAACATTTGGAATTTTGGAAACATTATTAAAATTTTGAAACATTTTACATTTTTTTTCTAAAATAATACCAACTTTGAAGATTGTCATAATGTTGAAACAATTCCAAGTTTGAAACATTACTAATTTTAAATAGCAACAATATACATTTAAAAAAATGTTAAACTACACATGTTTACAAACATTTGAAATTTTAGAAACATTAATTTTAGAAATATTTAACATTTTTGAAACATTTAACCATTTTAAAACATTTTTTCTTTCTTTAAATAATAGTTATTTTGAGGTTTAATAATTTTAAAACTTTACCAATTTTTAGAAACATTTTACATTTTTTAAATATTAACAATTAATATAATTTTTTCACAAATGTTTCAAACTATGCCTATTTGGAAATTATGAAACAAAATCAATTTTGAAGCAATACTAATTTTAAATAGCAACATGACTTAAAAAAATGTTAAACTTCACATGTTTAGAAACACAATTTTAACACCATTTAAAATGTTTAAGCCTTTAACATTTTTTCTACTAATATCAATTTTGAAACAGTGCCAAGTTTAAATAACAGAGCAATTTTTTAAATGTTTGAAAAGTTGCTTGTTTTGAATTTGTTAACGATATACCAATTTAGAAACATGTAACATTTTCGAAACATTTTAAATTTTGAAAATAACACCAATTTTTTAACAAGTGTTTGAAACTGCTTATTTTGAAATTATGAAACAAAATCAATTTTGAAACTTTAAAAATTGTAAACAGCAAAACTACTTTTAAAAACTTGTAAACATTTAAAATTTGAGAAACATTTGCAATTTTAAAGCCATTTAACATTTCAGAACCATTTAAAATTGTTGAAACATTTTACATTTACTAAACATTCAACATTTTTAAAAGAACAGTAAATTTTGAACGCGACGTCCATTTTTTATATTACGAAACAAAAACATTTTTGAAACATTTGTTGATGAAAAAAACACCACATTTTCCGACTTTTTCCACTAAACATGTATATACGACATTGAAATGTTGCAGTATTTGTCATTTAGGGGTCCAAGGGGGAAGCGAGGGGTCCAAGGGGTGTGACACTAACTGCTAATACGCATTCCAGGAGGACTCCTTAAAATAAACGATGGTCCTAAATTTGAAAATGCACGCTGGTCTATTAAGAAATTGCCACCCACTAAGTTTTCGCGACTTAAGGGGAAAACCCCTTGTGGGAAGAAAATCTCTTTAAATGACCATTTTGAAGGAAGGGGGGGATGGGGGATGGGGGTTGAAAAATGTCTTTTTGCTCGTTAGGCCCAGGCACGGAGAGCATGCCATTGGTCAACACCTGTTCAAAATGCCGCATTTTTGTCTCAGGATGTTTTTTTTTGGGGGGGGGAGGGAGGACTTTGGGATCTAACAAGCGCGTTCGACATCATCTCCCCATATCTGGCTGCCCTTAAGGTTCATCTCGTTTAAAATACCTTGTCAAGACAAGCCAAATCTCCGCACGTTTATTGGTTTCAAGCCTCTGGCCAAAAACAAAAAAATGCTGACCACCGAAAAAAAAAAATGTGTCCAACATTTCGGTGATATATAACTCCTGGTCCAACACAAACCAATTCCTCCCCTCCAGCCAAACACTGGCCGCCATTAAGAGGTGTCAACCATGCTGCCACCTGTTCACTCGCCAACATCTGGTACCAGATCAAGTACACAAACGTGTATTATAAGTTTATACTTAAATTTCGACACTAGAAGAACAAAATTTAACAAATATATTACAATTATTGTGCATACTAGAGACTAATATGCTATTGTGGAACACAAAAACATTCAATGTTTATACGGTTCACCATGCTCAGTTTGGGCCTTTTCCACCGTTATTAAATTCAGAAATCGAGTCCTCCTCACCACGATGACATTCCTTAACTAACCACACACTTATGTACTAATCAAACTTTGAAATTTAGAAAATATCGGGCAAAAAAAACTGAAAAATCTGTAGAAAATGGAATGGAGACAGCCATATTGTTGCTTGAAATTTGAATTCGTGGAACCCACGTGCCAACGGTTGCTATGGTTACGTTCTGTATCTCGCACGCGCACATCCGGCACGTGATCCTAACCTAAGCTTGCTCAGTTAGGGTCTTTTCCACCGTTATTAAATTCAGAAATCGAGTCCTCCTCACCACGGTGACATATTCATTAACAATCCTCAAATTAAATCCACAACTAAAATTTGAAATTTGGCGAATTTAGAGTAAACAAACTGAAAAATCCGTAGAAAATGGAATTGAGGCAGCCATATTGTTGTTCGAAATTGGGATTCGTGGAACGCACGTGCCACGGTTGCTATGGTTACGCTCTGTTTCTCGCACGCGCACCCTCGCGGCACGTGATCCTAACTGAACAAGTGATCCCATTCACTACCGAGTTACGCTTATTAGCCTATTCGAATGCGTTGTCCGCAACTTGAAAAGGGCCCCAAAATCCGTGATTTCAAAGCACACGAGCCCTACGTCTTATTCTAGGATTAGCGTGTCTGGTACTTTCGTACTAGCTCGATTGGGCAAATATTTGAAGGAGGCTGGTTTTGAAGGTGGCGCTGGAGGCGTTTGTTGGGCTGGGCTGGGTTGGTGACATTTTTATGGTCTCTGTTATTTAACGAGATGTTGTAGTACACGCAATGCTTCTTCAATGGACTCTGCTCTTGCCCAGGGCCAACTGCTAATGTCATATATTTAACAGCTATTTATTTTGGCAAGTTGGCCGTTCAAGAAAAAAAAAAAAAAAAAGCACGGCCAAAACAGACAATGAGATCGTGAGTAAACTTCAACTTAAACGGTTTGTTTCCTCAGGAAATTCCTCCTCCTTCTTCTTCTTCTTCAACAGATAACATACAAACAACAACAAAAAAGTTGAAACCAAAAATGCTTAAAAAGATTTAAAAAAAAAAAAACACATGAAGCGTTGGTCTGCAGCGCCACCCTGTAATTGCGAGCGCACGTGCAGAAGATGACGTAGATGCAGGGTGTCTCATAAGTCGCGATCAAATGAAATTATGAATAAACTTAATAAACTTAGTGTTATATAGCAATATAACATGTACATATGGTATTAACATAGGAAAAAGGGCGCGAATATGGGCATAACAGAAATAACAGTTTGTGAACATGTACAGTACATGTACAGTAGTATGATGAATCAACGTAACAGTATAAAGAGTATCATGTACATTTGAAGAATCGTACATGTACAGCATTGATACTGCAGAACATTATACATGTACAGTATGTGGATAATCAGACATGTAAACGTACAGTACCGTGTGGAGTATCATACATGTACATTATATGGTATATCATACATATGCAATTTGGGGATAATCATACTTGTACAATATGCAGAACATCATACATGTAATGTATGGAGACTGGAACATCATACTTGTACAGTATGTGGAGCAACGTACATGTTCAGTATGTGGAGCATCATACATGTTCAGTATGTGGAGCACCATACATGTAGAGTATGTGGAGGATCGTACATGTTCAGTATATGGAGTATCATACATGTACTTTATGGCGACTGGAATATCATACATGTACAGTATGCAGAGCATCATACATGCACAGTATCATGATGGGGAGTATCATACATGTACTGTATGTAGAGCATCGTACATGATCAGTATGTGGAGTATCATACATGTACTTCATGGAGACTGGAACTGTATGTGGAATATCATACATGTACAGTATGTGGAGCATCATACATATATTTCCATGCATGGTACATAATACGGTATATATGAATAGTATATAGTATATGCACCTTTATTATATTCCTACCTAATGACACGTTCAAAACACGTGTTTAACCACAAATACCTTTCTCACGCATTCCTACGTATTAAACTCAATTTGTTTTATTTATACAAAAAGCTACTATTTTTTTATAAGAAAAAAAAATATTTAAAAAAAAAGTTAAAAAAAAAATTAAAACTAGTGTTGAATTCGTAATTCTCTTAATCCCTTAATTTATATAGGTGTGAATGATTGTTTTTTTTAAAAATAAAATTGGTTAAACGTATCATTATAACCATGAAAGATGTCATCGTTGAAAGTTTGATATGAGACCCATGGATTTAAGCCCCCAATTTGAGCCTCCAAAAACTCCACATTAAAAAACAAAAAGGTGGAATTTTTATACAACAAAATATAATTATTAATAATCGTCCATAGATCATTTGTTTTCTCGTTTATTTATTTTTCGCAGTAATTTGGCCTCCTGAAGTTGAAAAATGTCTTCTCTCTTTTTGAATCTGTTCGTGTTTAGGGTAAACAACCTGCCAAAAATTCAAATACCCAAAAAACAGGCTCATAAATTAACCAAAAAACAAGAAAAAAAAAAAAAAAACAAGAACCTACTAAACAGGTATCCCAAAAACAACCTTCAAATTATATCGAAATTATGTAAAATGTACTTAAAGCGATCAATTAAACATTATAATGGTGAAAATGACTGCTAAAATAATTAAGGACAAAATTAATAGTTATAAATTAGATATTGTGGATTACTTACGTCATCATCATCATCATTCGGAGCTTTCCTATTGGTCGATAACGATGTAGAATTCAACAATGACGGCGTGTTAAATCCATTTTAAAACTGAAAATAAAAATTCATAATAGAAATTAGTGAATGTCAACATGTAAATGTCTAAAATTATATTTGTACTGTTTATAGAGCATGTAAAAAAGGTGTAAACAATGTTAACAACATGTAAATGACTAAAATGAATGTATAAAACAATATTTAGTAATGTTTCTGAAACATGTGAAAGCATGTAAAAAAGGTGTAAACAATGTTAAGAACATGTAAATGTCTAAAGTAAATGCTTAAAATTATATTTGCACTGTTTCTGGAACATGTAAAAAAAATGTAAACAATGTTAACTACATGTAAATGTCTAAAATGAATGTATAAAATTATATTTGTAATGTTTCTGAAACATGTGAAAGCATGTAAACAATGTTAAGACCATGTAAATGTCCAACATTTTATTTGTACTGTTTCTGGAACATGTTAAAACGTGTAAACAATGTTAAACATGTATTACTTAAGTTTACGACGTGTTATAAACTACATGAAATAACATGTAGCCTGAAATAATACTTTATGATTTTAAGGAACATGTAGAAAAATGTAAAACATGTAGCTTAATTTAATGAAAAAACAAGCATGTTACAATTAAACTATGTATAGCAGTATGTTCTAAAATACTACTTTAATATCTTAAGGAACATGTAGAAAAAACTGTATGGAACGACATGTTCTGAAATAGCATACTTTTTGGTCATAAGGAACATGTAAAAAAAATGTTAAACATGTATAACTTAATGTAACAACGTGTTATAAACATGTAGAACGAGATGTTCTGAATGTTTAAACATGTATTCCCATGTTTTCCCCTCCTTTGGTGAGTGGCGCCCTCTCACCATTCCATATTTCTAATTAAGGGTTCCATTTTCCCCCCTTAGCCACACGCCCGTATGCATTTTTTGCAAACGTAATCGTCCATTATTTCACATTGGAATTAAGTATAATTACGTTTTTCTTTTATAGAACGGTTAATTACAAGGTGTTCTAACTGATGTCCATCATCTGTTCATGTTAATCCTCATTAAAAACGGGTTTTTGAAAGGTTTTTGCTGCTGAGGTTTCTAATGGAGACCACTTAATTGGCCGTTAACTTAATAATTGACGGATTGGGATGCACGACCATATATACAATGTAATTACAACATTGTGTCCACTTTAAACGAACCTTAGCCACAGGCCCAAAAACCTCCATATAATCTGTATACCTTCTTCTACTTAACACTTGAAAAACACCACAATGGCGGCCATCTTGGATTTCGAAACATTTATTTTAAATGATATAAAATGAATGTGCTTTTAGAGCCAGGTCCACACCAATGAAGGCTGAGAGCAAAATCCGAAAACACGAAACATGAAAACAGGAAACACGAAAACATGTGTGGTGGCTCCTGCTGCCCCTGGACATCATGGCATCATGGCTTCCTAAAGCAGAGGTGTAACAACCAAAGAAAGCAGGAAATACGGAGCGAAAGTTTTGAAAACATGTATTAAGCTTGGATTTAAGACACAAAAAGAGTTAATTTATTCAGTCAAATAAAGTGTCTAACTGGTGTCTATGTGTTTATGTTTACTCTCTGAATTTAAGACACGTAGGGTGACGTCATTACATGTTGCAAATTAAAATGGAACAGTACACTGTAAAAACGACATCTTATTGTAAGACGCATTTTGTGACTGAAAATGAAATAAATGGGCATGAAGACAGTTTACGTGTCTTGCTGGTATGTGAATTTGATTTTAAGACACAATACATGTGTTAAGCTTGGATTTAAGACACAAATAGTCTTAATTTATTCAGTCAAATAAAGTGTCTATGGGTTTATGTTTACTGTCTGAATTTAAGACAGGTAGGGTGACG
>JAQGAE010003369.1:0-14910 GCA_034696685.1 Julus scandinavius | reverse complement strand
AAACCAATGTTGATATTAATAACATTATATTAAATAATAGATTGCTATACATTTTAAAATAGCAATTATTTAATAGTGAAAAAGAGCTATTCATGAAGAGCTCATGAAGAGCTGTTCATGATTGCTGAGTAGCAATCGGGAAGAAAGTTTTGAGGCACTACAGGACCCAAATCTTTTTTCCCGACTGCTATTCAAAATTTCAAATGTTAAAAAAAAAAAAAAATTCCGCATATTTTTTACCGTTTGAAATAAATTTTGATTGTGTGATGTCACATTACCGAACCATGCACCCCCCACCCCTTGGTCACAATTGTCTCAAAAAACAAACAACCCACCCACCCACCCCCCCTAGGTGTGACATAATTTTTGAACGGCCCCTTACCTCCAGTTAAACCGAAAGAGATTAAGTTACAACAGGGTATACTTAAAGTATAACAACAAGTTAAGAGTCGATTAACGCATTTGAATACTTGTCATGTTGCTTTGATAAATATAAACAAAAGCATATTAGTTTCTTTTTCGCAATAGTGCATGGGAACCGAAATATTAAATATCTGCATTCTTTTCCACCTTATTCGTGCACATGCCAAGGGAAATATATCCACGGAAACAAACAAACAAACAAATAAATTCAAATTGAAATTGAATCCAGACGTGTACAGGCACGCTCTCTTGTTATTTATTTAACGTACATTAACAATTATTGGGGAATTAAAAGGTAGAAAATGGAATTTTTAATATACATTTGAATGTTATATTTATGTCAATAATCTACTAATGGATCTTTATAATGATACATATCTTTGTACAATTATTAAGGAAGTTTTTCAATTGAATCATTGAAAAGTTCACAATTCTAGAATTCTAGCATATATACATAGGTATACATTTGATACAGTTGATTATTTTTGTAATTTGGCCTTCAAAATATTTTGCATATATCACTCGAATCCACAAGTTTTTAGTGCCTAAAAAAACTAAATATATTAAATAAAAGTAACTAGGTTAGGGAAGTTGGATAAAAAAGATCGATTATGAGCTTCATATTTTTAAATAGACGACGCGACGCCTTGTCTGTCATTTGGATTACACATTTTCCGATTAAAAAGATCCCACAAAAAAACATGTTTTCACAACAAAAATATGAAAATTTGAAGAAATTGGGAAAAAAAAACCATTTTCATACATATCTGAACATTTATTAAAATTAATTATTTTTCTCAGCATAGTTAGCATGTTAGAATTGAATCATAAATTAAGGCGAGATTTCCCATCACACAAGAAGTTATCGCCAAGCACATGCATATTGACCATAAAGAACTTCATCATGGCAAAACATTTTTGTGATGATTTCATAATCCAGCATTTTTTTTTTCACAAGTAAACAAATAAACACAGCCAGAATGCAATCATCAAACGCGAAAATTGATTTGTTTTGTTTTAAAAACAAATTTGAGAATAGTGCTATTTTACAGAACAAAATATTCCTTGGCGAAAGGATTTATTGTATATGAAGCATAAGTTATACAGATACAATTTTTTTTAAGAATCAGGATCAAATTATTATCTGTATATGGGTGTTCCAAATCGTCGTTGTGTTTTTATATTCCCACCCCCAAACAACATTTAGGATTAACGTCAGCAAATGACTTTAAAATGGGCCCCAAAATGGCCACCCATATCCAGTAGTATATCGCATCACATCTCTCGGGATTACGTTATGCGACGCCAACATTAATATTATGACGGCGTAATTCTTCGTAATCTGGCGAGGTTTTTTTTTGGATCGCGTACGACTGACGACTCCCCGGCAACCGTGCGCTCGTTTGGGTCCACACGTTTTCGGTGTTAGGATAAACACGAGTAATTGTTTTGAACACGGATGATCTGGGAAGCCGTTTTTCCGCTTTCACGCCTCCGTCCATTGTTGACGCTGTTGCCTAATCCGAGGTGCTTTGGTCCATCCTCTCATTGGTCGGTGAGGGACCAGCGGCCTGATCACGCGCCAGCAGCCTCCGCAACCATGGCAACAGCGAGGCAACGGGAGCGTCCTGGCAACCGCATCTCCTATTTATCCACTTTTCGCGCCTATTTTATTCACCCCTGACAAAGAAAACCTCTTCAGATGAACAGCGCGAAACTTTTGGAAACTGGCGGCGATTACCATCAAGGCAAGGGGCCGGCAAAGTACAGCCCCGTTGTCACATTTTATGTGGCCCGCCGACCTGTTACTACGTGACAAATTAATAATGTATGACTGACACATTTAAAGGTGTGTTTCATGCACGTGAGAGAGAAAATCCTGGCGAGAAACTCTCGAGATGCTCTAGATAGCAGCTCTTTCCAATGGACACACCTCTGAGAGTAGGACGTGCAAATGCGCGTTCTATTGTCCAAGAGCTCTCGTGTTCGAATTGTATCGCTAGTGGACATGTAAACACTGGCCTCTAGGATAACACCATGTTCGAATTTTGAGAGCAACTGTCGAGAGCTAGACCAAAAATGTAGCACCTTTCCACATTATGTGAGCGCCATCTTTAATATACTCTCTGCGTTTTTTTACGTACTCGGGATAGTGAAATCGACTGAAAGCATCTCTCAAATGGACAGCCATCTGAGAGTAACTCACGAGAGTAAATCTGAAATGGAGATGCACCTGAAGTCCTGAACGTTTTGTTTGTCACCACTTCAACAAATCAACGAATGCAAATAACTTTGTACGATGTGTATTGTATTGTGTACCAGAGTACCCTTGCAACATGAACCTTGAAATCGGAAAAGTCGGGAAATTATACTTGAAATTCTTGTTAAACACCAATTTATGCTTGAATTGGAAATTGACGGAAAATTGGTTGGAAAATTGACGTAAAATTGACATAAAACCAGAAGAAATCTGTTTTTCAAATTCTCTATAACATTTTTCAGAATTTATAAAAATTTTGTGGTAGGAGTTCTTGGAAATTTAAAGATTGAGCTTTAAAATCTTTAAATTTTTGTTCCAGAAAATTTACCGGACACCCTGCTCACATGATTGTAAAACATGTCCAATATTGCCCCAAAAAATCTTCCATTATCTTTGATTACTCCTGCAATACATTATAAATTTTAATATTTCCTGATTTTATTAATTAAAAAAAAAAAAAAAGTAAATGAATTGTATATACTGTATTGTGATAAGTAAATGTAGATTGGTTAGATATTCAGTACATACATGTAAATTAAAATGAATTTACCATCACATAATTTCAATGGCCATTGCTTGTAAAATGATCCCTCAAAATAGACTTGATCGAGTTCCATTATTGTGCTAATCAAAAATCGGTAAAAAAAATAGGTTACAACTTTATGGACGATCTTCATCCACGGGAAATTGGCATGCCAACAGATGAAGCTATATAGTGATAGCAACCTTTAAAGTTTTGGTATGTTGCCTGAAATCACTGGAATTAAAGGTCGCACGACAGGTGCTGCAGCATGTGCTGTTGTTGTTTCACTGAGATTAACCCAGAAGTGTGAAATTTAATTTAGGTTGTACAGAGTAAACAACTCACGTTGATCTTCCGCTATCAAACTAAACACCGGGCTTGGAAGTGACCCAAAAGCATTTATTATGTTTGGTTCATTACAAACCTTTGTGCCGCGTGTATATTATTTTAAACGGAAACGTACTTCCGAATTAGAACTTTAAGAATTGAAATAAAGGCAGGAAAATGGCGGCAAGCTTACACAAGACACTGCTTGGAAACTATACAATAGTTTTTTCCCCCGATGGTGTCGTTATGCGCCTCTCTGAAAAGTGTTTACATATTTACAAACTTGATTACGTACATATTAGTGAATTACAAGCTTTAAATGTATTTATCTTCTGATTTGAGCTTTCGAAAGTGTTTAGCCCCTTGAGGGCTGCAGCCCGTATGTAGACTGATCCAGATTTGTTTCAATATTAAAATGAAGCCCGCACCACCATCTTGTTTAATCCCCCCATTAATTCACCCAATATCCCTCCCTATATTCTAGCGCGCAAACGTGTATGCGGTGCAACCAATTGTAAAACACCATTGGGCACCACCAGAGGCGTTGACAATTGGGAATGATTGACATGTATGGATCCATCGATTGATGCTATAAACGTGATCTACACATTGTTCACCCATTGAACTTGTGTAATATGTAATATTTCCATGGTATCCACATATACATAGTGTTGATACAGAATGTTTATGTGTAGATTTTATAAACTCATTACATGTAGATAAACTAAAAAGATTCCACACATTTTTTAAGATATACCTTTGAATTTCTTGTATATAATGCATGATATCCCACACGGAACAGAAATGCATTTACAATGATTTGCAATGCATTTAAAATACATATAGATTGAGACACCGCAAATGCATTTCAAAATACATTTTGAAATGCATTTCAGTGTCTCAATCTATATGCATTTTTGAAATGCATTTCTTTTCTATGTGGGATATAATATGCATGTATAAAATGCATGATTAATCCATGATATGGGAATAAAAAGTTATTTAACTTTTTGAGCTTAGACACTCATAAGCAGTGATAGGCAGAGAAGGATTGTCTGTTCCAATATTTTGGAACGTACCCCATGCAGGCGTTACTTTTTTTTAAAAGTTCTGGTCTCCAGTCATCCCCTTCCTTTCTGCAGGGTGATGTGTATAGCTTTGGGACAGCTATTTCCCCTATCATTTACCTCCGAGTAATTTGTGGGCTCCTGCCCCTTCTGTCCCATCCCTGCTCATCAGCAAATACCCCTCCTCGTGCATAATTAATAAAGTGGCGTTTTTCACTTCCCCTTCCATTCCATTCACCCCTCGTTTTCAGCAAATCTGTCTCCGGGTTCAGATTAAACACCATTTGGTTTCTTCACACTAGGAGTGTCAAGGCTGCATTTGGACCGTGCATGCATGGACCCCAGAAACTCGCCTTTCCCCCATTCATAATGCTGAATCGAAAACGTGTGTGAAAAACAGGCAGGTTAAACAGGTGAATAAGCGAATTGAAACACTTATAAGTCACGGCCACACATCAATCGGTGGTGTAAAATGAACGCCACAAAGACAAATAATCAATTTCTTGATGAAATCTTGCGGAATGAAACCATATACGTTACCGAAATATTTCTGATATCCGATAAAGAATTTGCATGGAGTTTCACAGAATCACTACAACATAATTCAGTTAGGATAATTTTGTTTTTATATTTGCTGACTGTAGGGTACTGAGTTGAATTGAATATTTAATAAGTGTTTAAATTACTATAGATTGACAACCTCCTGTACATTTTGGTTGACACAGGATGCAGGAATTTTACGATTTCTCGCTTCATAATACGTTAATAAATCTGTATTTAATTAATAGTAAACAGTTTCCAGACTGAACATATCGTCTGCAATTAGCACATGGTTAAAATTCTATCTTGGTGGCCTATAGGGTATCGCCTGTACCCTCATTGACAACAGACGTGCGTGTTTTTTTGGCCCTAGGTTTTAATCCCTACAATACGCTCCAGTGTACTTTGATGCCCCCTAATATATTTATTTGGCAAACTATGCCTTTTTCTTATAACAACGGGGCCTTCTCTAGTTCCCTTCCCGCTCCCCCACCCACCCCTTATGTTAATCTCTGGGTGTTAATTCCGTTGTGTATATAAAAGAGTTTCCTTTACAATGGTGAATTGAACGCAACTCTTGAGCTCAGCCTTGGGCTACCTTTAAAGATGCCCCAGACCCTCCTATTTCATGCCACACACAAGCACGTTGAACCCCCCCCCCCCCATATTCCACCCTCCCCGTGATTTTTCCTCTCTTTTAGGTCTTTAATACCTCATGAACTATCATTTAAAGTATACACACACTCGTTTATGGAACGACTCTTGTGTTTGGGCCATCTGTTGAGGATTTTTGCCCTCCCTCCCTTTTTCGCTTTTACCCCTTGAAAAGCACCCTGTATTTATATACACCGTGAACACAGGCCATTGTGGTCAGAGTCTTATAAGCTAACCGTTGTTTGCGACCTCTATTGATGCCCCCGCGCATTTTCATTTTCATCAGTTTGAAATATTTATTTACCAAATCAAAATGGCTACCGAATTGAGAGGCGGCATCCCATTTATGGAGAGGCCTCGCGTTATACTGACACAAATTCAGTGCTTCAACTATTTCGTGCTACCTTTTGATTGTTATTTGTATTTATTTTCACTAGATCAAAGCTCTGTCCTTCAATGGACTTGCTCGAGTGATGACATCAAACATGGCGACATATATGGCTCACAACCCTTGTAAATGCATGGACAACCCTCGCAGATTCTGATTATAGACTCAAGCACACACATCCAGTAAAGGTCTGTTATTTTTAATTTTATTTTTTTGTTAATCGTTAGTGACGATTTGGTGTGACAAATATTTATATATCTTAAGTACTATATTCTAGAAAGAAATATAGCGGTTCTAACTATACAGTAATTCCGTTATTTGTATTGAGAATTTCACTATACTGATATA
Source organism: Julus scandinavius (assembly GCA_034696685.1). NCBI lineage: Eukaryota > Metazoa > Arthropoda > Diplopoda > Julida > Julidae > Julus > Julus scandinavius. Next base: position 8,380 of record JAQGAE010003369.1, on the reverse strand, counting down.
CGCAATTTTGGTGATGTCAAACTTTGAACAATCAATAAATATGTTACGAATTAACATATTTCTTGATTCTGTTTCATATAACAGTTATCTCATAGGTCTTTTAAGTAAGATCAAGTTCTTGTATAAGGACTACCCCTTATTGAATTACTATGAAAGAAGGGCAAAATATTAAGTTATAGTATGACAAAACAAATTTAATATTGTGCATTTAAAAAATTTATTTCGCATTTACAATATATTTAACATAACAATTACCTAATAATTTCTCAACAAAACAATTCTCATAAATGTTTAAATCTAATTTAATCATTTGAGTCTAAATTAAAATTTTAAACATGGAATTTGATAACATTAATATATACATACATTAAACACCATTTTTAAAATTTGTAAATAAATTACCATGATTCTAACATTGGACATTGGTTGATTCTTCTGGTTGATGGTAGGAAATTAGGAGTCAATAATACAAAATTCAAAAGAGAAAGAAGTATCATGTTATGTATACACTTTTTCTGATCGGTGGATTTTTTGAAAAGTTTTATTTGATATTTTCCAATTTTGTGATTTTTCATCTTAGAACTCGACACGATTGTATTCGTATAAGAAATGCGAGTGGTTTTCTAGTGTTTTCTCCTCAATTGAGCTGTGGTCTTTATTTTCTTAGTGTCTCTTTCATGGTCTTGCTATAGTCCAAGTGACCAAATGGCAAAATAGACTGGTATTGTTCCTCGTTTAATAACACGAGAGTGAATACCCCTCCATATGAATTCAGCTGTATAGAAATCTATCTCTATGCTTTCTATGAAAAATATATATAGCCGGATTCTGGTCGTAGACAAACAATATGAATTGCTAGCACAAAGATTTTCCTCCAAAGACAATATGGAGTGTGTTGCGCCGACGCGAAATTTATGACGTTTATTATTATTCTCGTGGATTCCAATATAGAAAACGGGGAATTATTCTTCGTCGTAGATATTTTCCTATAAAGCTTCAACTATTTTGACATCCCAACCTCATATTGAAATATATCCAGTGCCTTAAATTCAGGCGAAAAGGCGTATGTGCAAACTATGACATCCAAGCACAATAAATTGTCGTCAATAATAAGCCGTGGAATGTTTAATATCCATTCATAAGGGAGAGGAGGCCTAGCCATGGATGAGAGTGTGATGCCAAAACGCTTTATTATAGAAATAACTGCGAAGTCAACATTGCACTTTTCAGGGAGGAAAGAGGGGGAGGAGGGCACGGTTCTACCGCAACGCAATATTTTGGAAACACCCCCCTAACTCCAGCCGGATCACACGTGTTGGCAACTTGTATAACTCACTGTGATATAGCTGTGCATGCAACGTGCCCTCTTAATTTGATTTGATTTATGCATTTTTCTCACTTGGCCCGTATACTGTTTGAATTTCATATTTTTCATTATGAGGCATGCATATAGGCCTCTGCGTGTAAATAGAAATGGAAAAGTTCTCCACGCTGAATAAGGTTTCCAGGCCTCCATATTTTGAAGAATTTTTTAGCATATTTAGTAAGCTTATTATATATGGAATATTCTATCATCCTGAATATTTATCTTGTAATCTGCATACACGGGCCATGTCGTGTCGTGCCGTGCATGAAACTTCCAAAAAAATGTTATGCCAGGATCAGACGTGTATATTGCATGATTTCTCCAAGATATGAAAAATCTGGAATTATTGATAGAATTTGAGTTGCTTGCATGAGAATTAGCTGGTTAGTGTGCAAAATGTAAGAATGCCTGACAAACCATCATACAAATAAATTCATCGCACTAATCACATCTTTGGATATACACAATTATGATTATAGTAGTGGCTGCTCCAACACTTTCCTGTATAATTGTAAATTAAATAAAACAACATTTTTACATGTGTTTCTGTATACCAGAAAAGGATGAAAATTAAATAAATTATGAGGTTGACATTAAAAAAAAAACTATTGCATGTGAACTTGTGAAGCTTCCTAAAAATCAATTATAAATATTTAGTGATGTTATTCAAAGATTAGCAAAGGTGTAAATTTGCTACGAAAATACTAACCTTGTTGCAAACCTGTACAGCAAGGAATTAAAGATCCCATTGTGCCCTTATTCAAATCCATTCTATTTATGACATTCTATAATGATCTTTTTATGAAATGACATGTCTCACACGTTCTAAAGCTGTTTGTGCATTATAAATGATGCAATTAGGAAATGACCCAACAACCCTCATAGTTTCTGCATGAGAAAAAATCTTCCCCAGTCGTTTAATTAACATTTCAGAAATCTTTATGCGTTATCATTTGATTGAAATACGCCATGAAACACGTGTATGAAAAAATTATACCCAGTGACAGTATAGGATAGGATTTTTTGTGTGCATTTGCTTACTCCATCCCTTCGCTGCCTGCATGGTAATCCTTTATCTCACATGAGGCAGCATCCATAAATACTGCACAGCAATGCCACATATGCTTCATCAAATGCCCCCCAATTGGGCATTCAATTTTTCATTATGAGATATGTTTCTTGACGGTCAAAGGAGATGGATTACGGAAATTCTTTCTTGTCATCCAAATTTCAATTTTTAATTCTTCAAGCGCATGTACACTGTGCGACGTTAATAGATTGTTAAGGGCAACTCATGACGTTGACAAGCTATCATGAATCTTGTGTACGAAAGCACATTTCGTGCATTTTTAGTCACTGTTTAGGAAAAGGGTCCACAACTATATTTTAACTGTAAAGAAGTTGGTACACAAGGTTGTGGACTATATTATGTTTGTTCCATCTCCATAAGCCATATCACTGATTGGAATTGACCAGGACACCATCTGACTGAAAAATGCAAGTTCTGTCTCCATTGAAGATGCCCTTTATATAAATAGCCCTCACTGAGGAATCATATAGGGCCAGAGGGATTCATTCAGAAAGTACTTTCAAATCATTCATACAGAGTAAACAGTTACTGGCTTGGCATACACGGACATTGTCGTCGCATTATGGCGATAAAAGACCTAATAATAAGAGGGATGAGCCCAAATGCTAATGAAATTAGTAAATCCTATAGAAAGTTCTATGGACCTTCTATTTCAATGAATTCCATTCATATAGCATATCTGGAGGGACATCTGTTAAAATATAAGTCATTTTATCTCATTTGTGGATAGCGTGAACGAGTACACCAATGAACATCATATTTGATGGATGACCCACAATTCAAAGATTTCAACTCTTACAATATACCTATCTTTTGTATTGGAACTGCCAGAAATAGATAAAATGGATTCTGTGAAAGAATAATGTCCGGTATATGACAATTGAACAGGATGCAGTTGTACCAATATATCAATGCTATAACCAATACTGTTCAAAGTTAGAAAATTAATGAACTTGAAAAATCTCATTCGGAAAATGCAACTTCACTGTTCTTTTAATAAAATAACAAAAAAAAATTCCTATTGAGAAATTTGTGGAAATGCTTGAAGAGACATTTGCCCTTTTATGCAATTTTGGCACCAAACATATTTTTTAAATATGATTCCAAAAATATTGCATATATTTCTCAAAGAGCTGTAGTCGTATTTTATCATTTTTTTATAATATACATGAACGATTAAATTAACTATGGCTCAGGTTTATTACTGCAAAATTCAGGCGGTCCTTGTTGGATTAAATCAACCAAGTCATTAAAACTAAGACTTGGTACCCAAAAGGTACAATCCTACAATATACCAATTATATATTGTAAGCTGTACTTGTTATTTTTACGGTGTTTCAAAGGTGCCATAGAGAAATCGAAGGAAGTAACTATGAGGGCATTATGGACCACGTTAAATTCTGTCCAAGACTTGAATCTATCCTTTTGTGAAATAACGTGTAATCATTTCCACAGGAAGCCACTGTCAGCAGTGATCATGGGGCTGCCTGAATGAGGCACAGCAAGCAAGGACCGCCTGCCGTCAAAGCCCTTTGTCGGGTAAGGTGTGCTCCAAAGGAGGACCCCCGATTGCTAATTTTGGGGTTCAATAACAGGCGGTGGATATGAATGCTTAAAAGATGCATAAACGATGTTGGCTCTTTTTGGGAAAAAAAAATACTGGCTGTGTGTGGGGTCAAGGGGTGTGACAATGTGACCACGGGGATCATAGGGATCGACTCCTCCCATGGAATCGAATGCGCGACAGGGTGACCTATATGCCTTCATAAACTAATCATTCAACAGTGCTAAATCGTATGTACGAGTACTCTCAAAACTATTTTATTTTTACTCTAAATTTCTTATAAAAATTTGTTTCAGAAAATATTAACTATTTTTAAAAAATTCGCAATATGCATACCTGTAAATTATTTAATTCAATATATATTTATGAGCAATGTCATACATATACAATAACCTATCTATTATTACTAACAATTTATATATATATATATATATATATTTAGTCAATGGTTCCCCTTGCAGGCTGATATCGTCGAAGTTTAGACCACCTTGCCGACAACCCACTTCGCCGACATTCATTCCCATTATAGAATATAATATTTATTAGAATGTTATTTGAATCCAGTTTTGGTCTTGCCTTCCCTAACCCAAGCTAACTAAATTATTCGGCGAAGTCGCCACATGTCGGCGAAGTGGGTTGTCGGCAAAGTTGGGCGAAACCATTCTCCTTCTTTTATTACGCTACATATTCCAACCTGGATTCAGATTTGAACAATGGTTGTTTGTTTGACCCGTGCCCTACCAATGCAACACGGTTTGCAAATATTCGCAATTAAGCCATTATTTGTGGACTTTGAGTGCATGGGCTTTAAAAATACAAATAAAAAATACCCCGTCGTTTATATAATTGATCCTGGTTTTTCAATTCAGGACCTCTATTGTAATAATATCCGGATGTGTACATGTGTGTGCTGCGTTTAGTTCCAGTGAGTGGATTTATTTGCTTTTTTCAGAGGTATATAGGAAGTGCACGGAGGGATGCCGAATAGGGGCTTGCAAGTCTCTTTTGGGACCCCTTGAAATTTCAAGGGTCCTTCATTCTTGCCATTTCGCTCAAATCTTGCTTCTCTAAATAACGTAATCTCTTTCTCTCTCGCTCTTCCGCCTATACGTGTATTGACCTTACGTATATTTAGGAGGGATGCTATAAACAGGGATCATGCAGAACTGGAGTTATATACAGGGAATGGAACCCAAATGGAACAGTTGGTCCACTTGGAACGGGTCCTCGTGCTCCCTCCCCTTCGTCAAAGGGACATAATGGGAAACAAACTTCTTTTTAATGCCAGGCAAAATTATAGGTAAACGCCATGTGTCGTCCTGCATTAATCGCACCAGTATACATAATCATAATAACAATGCCGAAATAATATTAATCATAATCGGTGATGCGTAAGGTTGATGGAGCGATCAACAACGGATTAGAAACAAAGGAGCCCTCGTTGTGTTTGAATATCAGCTTATAAAGTCCCTTTCACTTATTCGGACACGGAAAACTAGTGATTTGACCTTGCATTTGCACTATCTTTTCTTTTAATTAATAGCCCAATGCGCTTATCTTTATGACCTCGCGAGGATTGAAGAGAACTAGCGCATGCGCACATAAACCTTTGCATACATTTTTATCCAAGTCGGTTTTCAATCGGTTGAGATCTATTCCGTAACTTACCCTATTGATTAAATTAAATGAATCTACGTTTAAAACTGATGTAGTTACTTCAGGGAGTCCAGTAAATATGCTGGATGTTTCTTTACATTTTCAAAGACCACTCCAACGACTAACTAGTGCAATATTTGTCAAACATCTGAAATTTGTTTGTAGAGAATTTGAAAAAAAATAGGTCTTTTTGGTTTTTTATATACAAATTATCAGATTAACATAAATTGTCCGACGCTGACACAAAATTCCAACATAAACTGGTGTTCAGCACGGATTTCAAGCACATTTCTCGACTTTCAAAGGTACTGGACACCTTTACTTAATTGACTTCATGACAAAAACGAGTCCATATATGGCAGCTTAAAAAGTTTTAAACTTTTTAGTCGCAGGTACTGTATCATGCACACAAAATATTTGAATACACCATTATTTAAAAATACCATGTCTTCCAAATCTACATTTTAAATATGCTGGTATATTGGCCCTCAAGCTTGAGCCTACAAGGACCATTTACTACTTCAAAAATCGATATTTACCATAACCGAAATGAGAATATTTTAAAGCAGTAATTTATTTCGAATTTTAACACATTGTATTTATGTTAATAATTATATATATATTTTTTTATAGAAATTTATTTTTGACCTCGCCATAGTTTTAGAAACACAGCATAACATGCATTTATTTTGCAGGATGTAAGCAAATTATTAATATTAGTTTTTTTGTGTTCAAAATTCCCAACATTGCGTTCTTCAAACATTTTTGAGAATTCTGCCTTGCATACACATTTAGGATGGAATTCCTGGATGACGAATGAGGGGATGGAAGTAGAGGGTGCTGTAGAGTAAAGGGAATCCCCTTTTATTAAGTGTGAATCTGTGATCGGTAGGGAGTGAGAATGCAATTTGTGAGCAAATTTTTCACACTTTCAGCGCTGATTAACATAATTTAATCAGACACGTGATAAGTGTCAATTTGTGGCTGCTTCCAAATATTAATTCAAGTATTTGATACGGCCCAATGCTGGAAACTCCATCGTCGAGGAGGATCCGTTACGAATCCATCAATTTGATGTGAAAGACATTTCAAAGCAATGGACCCCCACTAATGAAATCTTTTGATTGGATGAACTCCACTAGAGCACACCGCACACAGAAGTATCCATAGGGGTTGAATGTATAAAAAAAAAAGATTTATGGGGGAGTTGGTGGGGGTAAAGGAAAATGATGGTGAAAAAGACACGTTTTGGCTGATGGGCTAATTGACCGGTAGCAGGCCCAATGAATCATAGGACATAAAGCGAGATTGTTAAAGGGAGGGGGGGGGGGGTGAGAGGGTGAAGAAGAAGTAGATTGAGAAAATGTGGGGGTGATGTCAGACGTATTCGCTGAATCAGAATGAAAAGATTCCTCTATTGATTTGTTGTCACTTTTATTATCCAGTGCAGGAGTCACGGCGTACAGTGTAGGTGGTGCCACAGACGGTTAATTTTAATTAATTCGGTTTTAATTTTTGCATTCCTTCATGCTGCATTTCCGTCAAGAATTTCTTTCAAATTTTCTTTTTTTCATCGCAGCATTGTGGCCCATATTCCAAATGCGAAATGAATATTAGTTTTAGAATGCGGCCATAATGCGGTTTTATGGTTTCCAAATGATATCGGAATTGAGCTTGTGGTATGCAGTTTTTAGTTAGCGAAAAATAAAAAACCTCCTAACGACAAAAGGACGTTGGCAAATTTTCATTGGAAATCATGTCTTACTTCTCCCACTTAACCTGGTCTTGCATCTTGTTGGGACAGACACTTCCCCTAAGAATCACCACCATGCTTAAATCTGAGTTCAATCTCGGTGTTTGAACTTTTAAACCGGATTCACATTGGACGACTTTCGCTCACAACTCACTATCGTCCGCTAGTCTAACGATAAATTTTTTATACACCAGAAAAGGTTATCCTCCCGGTCCTGCGCATGCGCACAACTCCTCGCACGTGATCACGCATGCGCCATGCTGTTATGTATAACCTTTTCTAATATATAACAAATTTATCGTTAGACTAGCGGACAAATTATAGTGATTTGTTTGTTTGTTTGGTTGGTTGATTTTTAACGTTGGCCTATTTCTGCAACAAATTATAGTGATTTGTGAGCGAAAGTCGTCCAGTGTGAATCCGGCACAAAGGTATGGGCTCGTTCGTATGTTACTCCAAGGGACTTTCTCAAAGTACAAGATGCATTTCCCAATTCCTTTACAAGATCAGCTCTTCCAATATCCAGTGCCTTCCGTATAATGGAACCGGTTAAAATTATATTTCCATGGTGAATATATGAGGGGGTGAAGTTATCGAACCTCATTCCAGCGACATTTTTCCGATTCTACATGTATAAAGCCTCGTTGCTGTATATCAGAAAATCATAAAATAATGAGGGAAGTTTCAGAAAATGTAGAACCAAATTACTGTAAAAATGGTACATCCACAGCATGGCACAACCAAACATCATTCCAGCGCTTTAAAGTGGAAGTTTTCGTTGCTTTACATTAAGTTTATAAAGCCGACTCTCCACCAAGACGTACATGTACGTATTAACACGTTTTTACAAACATATGCAAAAAAGTTTGCCCTTCGGGTTTGTTTCAGTCACCATTTTGTAAATATATGTAAATATCAAAATTGTACAGCTATTAAAGACATTTAATAGGT
>JAQGAE010003368.1:0-14912 GCA_034696685.1 Julus scandinavius | reverse complement strand
GCTGATTTATCAAGCTATTTTAGACAATTTTTATTTTTATTTAATCTCGTTTGGTTTGGCTGGAATTGTGTTTTAAATTTCACCTATTGGAAGTGATAGGGTTGTGATCCAGCTTAACAGAAATCTCTCCTTAAAATAACTAATCGTATGTGCCGCAACCATAAAAGGTTGGAAAAATCACTGTTCCAACTTCCAGAACATGGCACAATAGTAATTATTGCACAATGGATGGCATGATAATTTTCTATCAGAAAATAGTAGCAAAGCAGTACGATGACTGAAAAACAAAACTTAAAGGTCATACATGTTTATGTTATTTAACGACTCAAAAGTCAAGTTTCTATGAAATTGGGATTAAATATATAATTATAAAAATTCTAGAGATAAATGACAGGATGCTCTCATTTTATCATTCAACTTTGATTCTGAAAGGAAAATTTATGAACAGAGATACAAATATCAACCGAAGAATTATAGATTATACAAAATTCAAACGTTTTATGCCATTGGATTTTAAACCTTTGATGTTTACGCTAATCGTATCACGTTTCAATAAACCACTCAACATACTTTAACGAGCGAGATTAACATAAAATTAGACAACCCCATACTATATTTACAGCATATTTATATACCAAATCTCATGAAAATCCCTACAGCAGTTATATTTTAAAAACACGCTTCCATAAACATATGCATCACCCCTAGTATATACACGGAACATAACATTTTGAGAAAACAAAGGTTATTATTCAGAAAAAAAACATGTTTTCCAAGATAATATTCTGTGATAGGTTCATTTTTTGAAACCATCTTTTTATGAATACAATCCATACATACCTGGATATTTCCATAAAAATGTCAAAGTACAAATGCAGATTCGATCTCAATGATACAGTATACAAACTAATCCATGCACATTCTTTTATAAAAATAAAATTATGCAAGGGGCAAGGGCGACCGTACTTTAGGTTGCCCCAAGGAAGTGTTCGTTTGTTTGTTGATTTTTGAAGTTGGCCTATTTCTGTAACTAAGTCTAAACACCAACGCCAAGGGATGAGCCATCATCACCTACCTGTGAATTTTGCCTACGAGGGGGGACTTCCACCCACTCTTGAGGAGTCTTTAACATGTAAGAATCAACACTGGACCTCGATTTAAACTCATCCGAAAGAGCCGCCACTTAGGGAATTTCTCCCATCCGTAAAAATTCCCACCGACCTCGACCGGAGAGCGAACCCCGCACCTTAGGACCGAGAGGCAAGCATGTAACCTACTCGACCGCCGGCTGGCCGGCACAGAAAATAGCGCTAAAATTCTCATGGCACACAGAATAAGAAACCAAAATTGTGACTGCACACAATAAGTCGTATTGATATATTTTCTAGTTGTTTTGCCATGAAATTACATTTACTCGTATTTTGAATAACATAATTTGATCGACGATGAACATTTCTAATGTTTTCTGCTTGCAATTCCAATGCAGAAGGTAAATATTCGACCCTCACAAAAACTTGTATGGCATAAACACTGCCCTAAGACTACAAGGCAAATTGTAAAAGACCCATGGGTGTCCATTGCAATTCTTATAAAATACCGGAGCCTTAAAGTGGTAAACTAATGTTCTTTTATAAAAAGATGAAAAGGTTTCATATCTACATAACAGTCTTGAGAAGTTGAGCAATTGCAGAAAGAGCACCGGTCTTGTTAATTTACAGTAAAAAAAATTAAACCTCTAAGATTCTCACCATCAACAATTCCTGTATTTACAAATCGTTCTTTAAGGCATGTACTGCATACGAAATCGTATTGCATGGAATCCATATCCAATCATTGTTTGGAAGACAGAGGAGACCTTGCACCTTTCTCACAGAGCAGCCACCTGAAAACCAAACAAACCAAAACAAGACGGCGAAAATCAGATGTTTTTAAAGTGAAATCCACAAACCCTAACGGACAACTGCAAAACACCTTTTGATGGACCTCATGCTAAAACCCGAAATTCATTGATGAAAATCTGATCCCACTCACTCGTTATCAACATTTTTTCCAGATCCTCTGGTCTCACTAACAGCTCATATTGATGGGTGTCTTTAGGGACGCTGCGGACAACGTTTTCGGCCAGGAAAATCATGTAAAACCAAGACAGCCAATTCTTGCTGAAAGTTGTGAAGAACAGGGAACCGGACGGCTGAAAACGCAAGCCACAAAATTATATTTAAGCGGCTGCGGTCACCAATCGATGACAGATCTTACAAAGTCCGTTCCAGCACCGTACCTTCACTAACTTTGCACAATTTTTCACGAATATTTCTGGATTGTTGACGTGCTCGATGACTTCAGAACACACGAGAGCATCATAATGGTCCGAATATTCTTGAGCATGCTCTTCCACTGTCGTTTCAAGGTAGCGAAGGTTTTTGATCAGAGAACTGTCCAGTAAGGCATGCTCCTGTGCAGCACCAATCAACTCTGGAGAAGCGTCAATGCCAGTGACATCGGCACCAATCCTCGCGAGGGGCTGAATACATGGAAACACAATTTATGTAAACAATCATACACTGAATTTAATTGAAAACCACAGCATAAAAGGAAAAATAATGTTTATAAAATCCCCATTGACGTAAAACTGATCCTAATGCCCCAGACACATTTGCCGCACTTTCGTTCGTTGCAGACGAAAACGCACAAAAAAGTGATGCAAGCATGCGCACCGGAAACTACGTGTTTTTCTACTTCCGTGCGTTTCCAGTCGACGTCGTCTGCATTTGTTCTTTGGCCTGCCAAGCATACAAACGCACATTCCAAACGAAAAAAAACGGCGGCACTCGCAAAATCTCGACAGTAGGCCACAAAAACGGCAATATATCATCTAAAACATAAATGGAGGGTAAAATATTTACAAGTATAACATAAATTTATGTCCTTGCATGCATTTTCACATTCCCAATAAAGCAAATGCCAGAATAATGGCCCACTTTATTGCGTTTGTGAATGCGTAGGCCTATGGGCACGCATGCACTTATCGTTTTGTGAATATTACGACAAGGTGTGCCTGTCTTGATAATTCTGTAAATAAATATAATTTCATATTTAAAAACAATATTTTATTTCAATTGAATTTAAAAATTGAAGAATTTGCGTATTTTACATTGTTTATAGGCACGCACATTCTTTCTGTGTTCGGCAAGTGTGCATCGACACTGAATTGCGTGCGTTATTCGCCAGATGGCGTTTTCGCCTGCAACGCACGAAAGTGCAGCAAGTGTGTTTGGGGCATAAATTGTCAAATAAGGTGACGAACCCAAACAAACCTCACTGCACAATCCGGCTCCACATCCAACATCTACGAACTTGAGTCCTTTTAAGGGGTGAGGATTAGCACGCATGTCTAAAGGGACTTGCTTCAAATTAAGAACACCATCTCTCACAAAGGGAACCCTTAGTGCGTTCAAGTGATGCAAGGGTTGATGTAGACCCAGAGTATCCCAAAAACAGCTGGACTGCCTGCCAAACTTTTCGATTTCATCCTGGCGAATCGACGACTCACCGGGTTTTGCAGAAATACATCTGCAAGAGGAAAACAGGAGACCTAATAAGAAAGCTTCAGATATAAATAAACCAGCTAACCAAAGCATCTCGATTCAAATAGCTGACAGTCTGATTACAATTTCTATACTGCTTGTTATCTTCAGAGCATATGCATGTTAATGCCACAAATGCAGTTTTTGCATACACAGAGACAGTTTACATCTGTCCAATTTTACACCTTACTGTCATAAGGTGTAATACCCTGTCATAGGACTTGCATACAATCCATGTGCGTGACACATGTAATTAACATTTCAATATTGCTTAATTGTTGTCTTACAGTACGATATACATAGTACATGCTACAATAGGAAAACGAACAAATATCAATAATGCCACTAAATAACAAACTGCGTGTATATACCTTGTGAAACACAGAATAACCTTCTTGCGAATAAACTGAGAATTCTTGACAAGTCTAAAATGCATTTTGTGTAGCTGTTACATTTGTAACATGCATTTGCAATGCCGTATTAAAACACCGACTGAAAATCGGCAGCGGCGCTTTTGCTAATGACAGAGTGAGTTTCGATTAAGGGGCATTCAAAAAGGACGTCTTCAAGAGGAGGTAGGGGAGGATTTTTGGCATGTGGGCAGCATGTGGACAAAGTGGGAAGGTCAGTATGGACGTCCACTAATGATAGCTATCCTCCTCAACACTTTATCCACACTTTATCTCAGCCCTTCCCCCCCTCATGAGGACGTCCTTTTCGAATGGCACCTTACTGACATATCCACTGAAAGCGCTTTAAAACATCGCCATTTAGTAAGAAAATCAATGGCGCTTTACAAAACAGAAGGCGCATATAATGCGCTTTTTGCATAAAATGGCGCTTTCTTTCAAAAGTAAAAAATGTAGTCCTTCTTTTTGCATGCGATTAGAATATGGAACAGCCTTCCTGGCAAATGTCCAGATTTAGTAAAAATTCAATCTAACAATGATGTCTAAGGGCCGGTTGCACCAACAAAGGTTCAGCTAAACCTAAGGTTAACCGTGAGTTAACTAAGAAAAGCATTGCACCAAAGGAAGTTAACAGTTGACCATTGGTTAACTTGAAGAAAACCAATGAGGCTTACCCTGAGGTTAACTCGTGGTTTTATATAACCTCAGGTTAGCTAACCTTTTATTTAACCTTTGATGGTGCAACCGGCCCTAAGTCGCTACCAACGTAGGAGCATTCTCCTGAAATAGGGTACGACCTCTCCTACTAAATGGTATTTCTTTGCTGACTGTAGGTTACTGAGTTGAATTGAAAAATTGAATAGTAAATCTCTCACCTCTTGGCCATACTTTTTTGAAAATTTTACTTCACACAAAAGAGTGTTATTATGATACCAACAGTGTCATCGGCTAATTAAAATGGCATTTTTATTAAGTTGAGTAGATAATAATCTGATTCAAGTTTTACCGAAATTCAACCTCATTGTGTTCGAAATGAGGACTACGTTTTTGAAATTTTACTTCGCAAAAGAGTGCTGCTGTTTTGTTGGTTTGGGTCTAGGGGCTCAAAAGCATCACTTGTGGATACCGGTCAATTAAAATGACATCACTTGCAGGGTTGCTACCAAAATTAGCAAGCTAATTTCCCTGACTTTCCCTGACCAAAGCTTTCCTTTTTCCCTGACCAAAGTTATAGCTATTTTACCAGATCAAAATTAACATTTTAACCAGTTTACATCTTTAATATATTTAAAGGTATTTTAGAAAAAAGAACGCTGCAAACAATTTTTTTTTAAATTTGAAGAAATCGGCCTCTCCACAAATTACAACTGTTGTTTTGTCTTCTTCAGCTGCTGTAATTCATGGTCTATTTCTTCCTCTGTCAAATTCTTAATTTTAGTTCAATGTCACCACGAGTCAAGCAGCCTCAGATAGTACAGTGCTACCAGACTGCATCTGTACTACTTTCCCTGACAAATCACCGAAATCTGCACTATTCCCTTTACTTTCCCTGACCACTAATCATTTTCATGACTTTCCCTGACTTTCCAGGTCGCTAGCAACCATGACTTGGGTTACAAATATTTGCTTAGAATGACCTCAAAAATCATCTATTGAAGCTTCACTTATTCTATTTATCAAAAAATTAAATGAATGCATGTTTATATAGTATGCAAATTCCGCATAGTTGAAATTTTCAGGCTCACGTTTTTACCACTACAGGGGCAAATTGCAGCATCAATGAAATTAATTTTATATTCGGTTCATCGATTCTCCTTGAACGCCAGCATTCTTTCAGCAACTACAATGCTGGAACAACGAAAAAATATTCAATACAACTTCACGCAACACGTGAAACGAATGCCTGATCAAAGAGGTTTTAAAAAAAATATATATTTTGCATAGCAGTCCATCATAATAATACCTACATGTGTTGCTTGTTAAATTAACCGTGAGCCTCGCATGCCTTTTAGACCTAATTTCTTGCCTATTAAAGTTAATGAAAAATGTTTATCAGTATGAATTATGGGTAGAAATCACCGCAGGTCTCGCTTGAATGCGACAGCGCGCCTCACACAAATACCTGAAATGAATACATATCCGGCTCTAAAAGATTTTTTACCATATATTTTGAGTCAACCCATTGTATTTCTAGACAATATATATGTATTTATTGCATTTGGTAAGCTGGTTTATCAATTTAATGATAGCATATCTTGAAAATACTAAAATGATAACATGTAATTCGCCATAATATACAGTGTCCTAATACAGCAACCTGTGTAAATGACTAACCTCTCTAAATGCATAAAACGTGCTTGTCCCGACTTGGGACCCATGTAAAAATTAATAAAACTCCCTATTTGGCAGCTGTATGTGCACATGTCTGCTGATGAACCTGTCTAAACGTATAACCTGTTTAAATGCATATTTTTCACTGGTCCCAAAAGTATGTATTTAGACAGGTTCTACTGTACTAGTAATACAAGTAGTAATTAACACAATTAAATAATGGTTAATGACGCAGTTTTTAATATTGACTTCTGGCCAACATATTTCATATAAACTCACTGTTACAAATATAATTTTTCCTAGTGAAACGATATTTTATAAATATTTCATCCATTAAGAAAGTGAAATTACTTTATTTAGGAAATTCAATAGTTCTAATAAATCATGTATTTTTATTGATTATTAGTTTTGGGGATATATCGTTTTTTATTTATATATAAGTGTAAATTTAGTATACTATACCGTATTTAACACGCAATTATTATCAATGTTTTAAAAAAAATACATTGGAAATTCACACAATTATTTATATAAAAAAATATTTTTCATTATATTAGCAACTTTACTACTTACTACTTATGCATAATACGTACATATGTATGTATGTACAATGTATATGGCATACAATTTGAAATTTTAAGAAATCTCTAAGAATTATTTTAAGAATATTAAAATGAGCCAACAGCATGAAAAATACAAATTTAGATATTTTCAAAGAAAAAAATTTGAACAAACATAGGAATTATACAATATTAATTATTTATTAATCCTCGAAAACTAATCTTATTATTTTAGTAAATATCGTATAATATATATTTTTAAACTGAATCGTTTTTCTCAAACCATAAACATATTTATATTCCCAATTTATATAAATTATTAAAAAATCAAGTTCATGAGATTTGAAATGTTAATTTCAATGTGCATTTATTTTTATAAATATATGATGACGACCTTATGTTTAAATTCCAGAACAACTGAATTGCAAAATCATTGTTTTAAAATTGTAATTGCTCCCAAAAAAACAATCGATAATAAATAAAGATTTTTTTTTAAAAGATAAACTGTGTGCCTCGCTTAGCCGACAAAATCGGTGCCGCAACGACCTATAATTTCATTGAATGCTAACAATAAAACTGTTTTCGTGCAGAGTCTGCAGACAGTGATATACTATCCTAAGTCCAACTTATAACCATTATATAATCTGAGGGTACAAAATAAATAGGTGGATGCATTTATTTCTAGCACGACGTCACATAAGCTGATTTTAAATAAAGTGACCTTAGGTCTTTTAGCCCGTCAGCCATGATGTGCCAAATCTTATGATGCTGTCCAATGAAAAATGAACCGTCTTTGCATCAAAGCGGCGTCGGCATTGTTTTCTGACAAGTCAAAAATTGTGAACACAGAAGAATTGATGAATGGCTTTGTTTAGAATAAATTGACAGAAATGTTGTGGTCAAGGAACAGATATGTTGGAAATTTAATTTTTGGAAATTTTATGTTTTGAAAATTTAATTTTTTGAAATTTTATGTTTTGAAAATTTAATTTTTTGAAATTTTATTTTTGAAAATTCTATTTTATGAAATTTTATGTTTTAAAAATTTAATGTTTTGAAATTTTATTTTTAAAAATTTAATTTTTTGAAATTTTATTTTTGAAAATTCTATTTTATGAAATTTTATGTTTTGAAAATTTAATTTTTTGAAATTTCATTTGTGAAAATTTCATTTGTAAAAATTTAATTTTTTGGAATTTAATTTTTGAAAAGGTTACTTTTTTGAAATGTTATTTTTTTGAAATTTTATTTTTGAAATTTTATTTTTGAAATTTAATATGTGAAAATTTAATTTTTTGAAATTTTATGTTTTGAAAATTTAATTTTTTGAAATTTAATTTTTGAAAATTCCATTTTATGAAATTTGATGTTTTGAAATTTTTTGCTGTTGAAATTATATGGTATACGTAATTTTTCTAAAGCAAAATCGAGGATCATGGTGGACCATATCCCCCCTCCCCCGAAATGAGATCACATGCATATATATGGCATTTACGGTCCCAAGTCGGGCCCGGCACATTTTATGCATTTAGAGAAGTTATTCATTTACACAGGTTCTACTGTTTAGCTGGCAGCACACATGTTTTTTTGACACATGTTGTTTTCACACATGCATTCACAAGGTATGCACTATGTATATTACAACAATAGTTATGGAAGAAATAACATTTTCGATACAATATACTGATAACCACAAAATTGACTACCAAAATGCCACATTACTACCACATGTATATTTACTATTAAGAAATTTAAAAATCTAGTGACCCCGTATATACTTTATTATGAAATCATGTTTGGAGTAATAAATCGTCGAACAATTATTTCACCATTTTTTTTGTACAGCTATTGTTCAGTAAATTGGCAAAGCTGACCCGCATTCTTAATGAACGGAAATCTCTTTCTGATTTCATTTTAATGTTCCAATAAAACAGGCTCGGAGGGCGGAATTATTAATTTTGAACTCGTTCCTAATTAAAGGAAGGGAAATGGATGGCTGTTTTTTTATCGTGCTTGTATATCGGTACGTTTATTGTGGGAAGATTATGGCCATGAATGGTATTGGTAAAATTGGACAGCCATGAGGTTAAACTGCAGATCCACGCTAATCGATATGTATGTTGCAAAAGTTCAACGGTATAATTTATGAGGAATGTGCATCAATTTTTCAAATCTATGACTTAATAAGTGCAAAACGAATGCTTGTCTCACGTGGTTTTGGACGGGTTTGCCACGTCCATTTGCATTGAAAGATGCCAGGAGGGGGTGGATAAAAAAATAACAGAATTGATTTGCAACACACCGTATAATTCGCCTATACATGTTTGAGGGGAAAAAAATATGTCGCTCTTAAGAAACATGTATTAAACATCGTTTTTGAACGGACGAATGATTTGTTTGACAATCGGAGTTTGAGGAAGTAGACATGACAGAAACGTATGCAAAACACGACGACGGATCCTGTCACCAGGGGGCAAATTCCTTAACTAATTGCTGAAACAATTTGACTATCCCAAACGAGTTGATTGAAAATTGATTATATCTGTTTTGAATGAAGTTGATCTCGACAAAATGAGGCACTGTGAGACACTTTGGCCCGATTAAACTACTGTTTGTCGTTACAAATACAGATATAGCAAACAGTTAATTCACTCGCCTTTCTGCATGCAGTAGCAACTAAAAGCAGTAAGCAACAAATTGCAGTTGCATTAAGCAATAAATTGTAGTTGCAGTAAGCAATAAATTGCAGATATAGTAAGCAACAAATTGCCGTTGCATTGAGCAACAAATTGTAGTTGCAGTAAGCAACAAATTGTAGTTGCAGTAAGCAACAAATTGCAGTTGCATTAAGCAATAAATTGTAGTTTCAGTAAGCAACAAATTGTAGTTGCAGTAAGCAACAAACTGTAGTTGCAGTAAGCAATACATTTCAGATATAGTAAGCAACAAATTGCCGTTGCATTAAGCAACAAATTGTAGTTGCAGTAAGCAACAAATTGTAGTTGCAGTAAGCAATAAATTGCAGATATAGTAAGCAATAAACTGCAGTTGCATTAAGCAATAAATTGTAGTTGCAGAGAGCAACATATTGAAATTGCATTAAGTAATAAATAGTAGTTGCATTAAGCAATAAATTGTAGCTGCAGTAAGCAACAAATTGTAGCTGCAGTAAGCAACAAATTGTAGTTTCCAGTAAGCAACAAATTGCAGTTGCATGAAGCAAAAATTGCAGTTGGAGTAAACAGTAAATTGTAGTTGCAGAGAGCAACATATTGTAGCTGCATCAACCAATAAATAGTAGTTGCAGTGAGCAACACATTGTAGTTGCATAAAGCAATAAACTGTAGTTGGGGTGAGCAATAAATTGCAGTTGCATTTAGCAACAAATTGTAGCTTCAGTATGCAACAAATCGCTATTACATTGCATTTATGAGTTTCTTAATTGTTGCAGAAAAACAACACATCGATATTCCAATGCCTTTCTGTAAGCAGTAGCAACAAATTCTAGTTACCGTAAGCAACAAATCGTAATTCCATTGCATTTCTGCATGCAGTAGCAACAAATTGTAGTTATAGCTTAGTAAGCAACAAATAGATTTTCCATTACATTTCTACATGCAGCATGACAGCAATTATTAGAAACTTTACAAAGCAATTTACCACCAGCTGGATGATTACAATTAAGTCACGATTGACATTGTATGTGATCTGGAGTATGATGACATATCAACAGTAGCCAACGAAAATCGGTTCTGAACACAGAATCCCAGAAGTTTTCAATTAGTATTTTGCAATATTTGTAGTATTTTGAAATTTCACTTTATCCATAAACGAGGATCGATGTCCTGCAGATTTGATAATGAAAATGGTAAATTCCATTGATAAATCTTGTATCACAAAATCCAAATGCACGAACTGATACAAAAATGTGCGATACTATAAAGATAGAAGACTGATATCAAAGACCGTTGGCAGCCATATGTGTCCGAGCTTAAATACTTGTAAGAACAATTGTCTAGTTTAATTAACTTGTTTCTCACATAAATGATCAACCATTCGCAATTAATACACATGACTAACCAGTTGACTTAGAAAAGGTGATTACCGGTGGTAATAAAATGTTTATGTTTACATGCACGCGAGAACATAGTTAATGAGCTTACAGAATATTAGATTCCTTAATAAGTTATAATAATAGATGTGCCATTTCCATTAATTTTGTTTTAAATAACGATTTTTTGTACAAAATTCAACAACTTTTGCAAAAATTTTACTCTCCATAAAGCAATAAAGATTCGTAATGGAATGTTTGAGTTTGTTAAATGTTTAAGTGATCCACGACCAAAACAGTATACTTTAAACACACTCACAGTCAAACAAAAAGAGATTAAATAAAAATAAAAATTGTTTAAAATGGCTTGATAAATCAGCAAGGGCATTCGATTGTCATTTTTCACTTTGAAATGGTAGATTTTAAAAAAATGAATAAGCAAGTTTGAAAAATGTCTGTTAATTTGCACACGCTGCCAGCAGGTGGCATCATGAGATAGGCAAGTTGTGAGTGCAAAAATTCAAATAATAATTTAATTAAAAAAAAATCTACTATTTTAAAGTGAAAAACGACAAACGATGCCCTTGCTGATGCATCAAGCCAACCCAAAAAATTCTCACCTCCACCCAAACCTCCCTCATTCAACTGTGATTATCTTCGCAAACCTGACCCATTGAAAAGGATAGGGTTGTGATGGCTTGATGCATAAGCAAGGGCCTTCGATTGTCCTTTTTCACTTTAAAATAGTAGATTTTTTTAAATTAAATTATTATTTGAATTTTTGCACTCAAAACTTGCCTATGTCATGCTGCCACCTGCTGGCAGCGTGTGCAAATTAACAGACATTTTTTAAACTTTTTTATTAATTTTAAAAAAATC
This sequence comes from Julus scandinavius, assembly GCA_034696685.1. NCBI lineage: Eukaryota > Metazoa > Arthropoda > Diplopoda > Julida > Julidae > Julus > Julus scandinavius. Next base: position 3,097 of record JAQGAE010003368.1, on the reverse strand, counting down.
TACCATTTCAAAGTGAAAAACGACAATCGGTTGCCCTTGCTGATTTATCAAGCCATATTAAACAATTTTTATTTTTATTTAATCTCTTTTTGTTTGGCTGTGAGTGTGTTTGCAAATTCCACCCATTGAAAGGGATAGAAACATTGTACAAGTTGGAACATAAATTCGCATATGTATACATGACCATGCAAAGACATACATATGTATATGTCCAGATGTATCCAATTTCTGGTCTAGACATGCATGTCCATACTTGACTGATGTATGATTTTTACACGTGGGCATATTTGGCATTTCCCATATACACTGTATGTATACATGTATATAACACTGTAGGTATATGATATTCGTATACATATATAATTTTGTGCACCTGGACAACCTGAACCACATTTTGCAAAGTAAAAAAAGTCCACGACCTACATTATTGGAACGTGCGAACATTACTCAGTTCCAAAACCGATGATGAACAGTTCTAAAGGAACAAGAAAGCAAATTTCCAAAAAATGTCAACCGTCAGCGTCAATTAAACAACAGGTTTGACCTGGAAAGGGTCAACCGCAAAGTGTGGAAAAACGAAAGGTTTTTTTTTGTATATTTTATTTTTAGAGGACTACTAATTCAATGATGGCAATAAGAGAAGGTAATAATAAGCTTGTCCATGGACAGTTCCTCGTGAATGCGCCCTTGATTTCACATAAAAGGCAATTAAGAGAGGCGATAATGATGAGGCAAAACGCGTCCTAATTACGTGTTATAATTGAATCCTTTTATGTCGAAACCGGGTTTGGAAATATAAAATTAATAGGCATTGTGCTAGAATTCTATGGCTGTAGGTCGAGAAGTGAAACGTTTTTACGTTCATGTTCCTTGCATACTGTAATTTAAGAAACAAAAATAAGTAAAGTAAAAAAAAAAAAAACTTTTTTATTGATCACAGGTTGGACTTTTACAACATGTGCCAGCACTGACCAAACGTTCCAGTTCTTTCTGGTTTAGAGGTCCCGGATTGAACAATTATAAACAGCCATATTATATCTAACATACATTGCATGTCCATACTAATGCAGTATGATGGGCATCGTCTAACTTCGCCGACAAATTGTACCCATCTCGCCGACACATTTTGTCAGCGAATAATTTGGTTAGGATAACTTAGGTTAGAATAGTCTAGGGCAGTCTAGGAAATGTAGGGACAGTATGTAATTTGAACAAATTACACATGTCCGAATTGTACATTTGTGGACAATTATGTTTCCATGTGTAAATTATGTTTCCATGTATAAATTATGTTTCCATGTATAAATTATGTTTCCATGTATAAATTATGTATCCATGTATAAATTATGAATCCATGTATAAATTATGTTTCCATGTATAAATTATGTATCCATGTATAAATTATGTTTCCATGTATAAATTATGTTTCCATGTATAAATTATGTACAAATTGTGCAATGGCATAAAATCCCATATTTCCCAGTTGGAAACATTATATAGGGTTATATTTTCCATATTATATGTCCCACTTCTATTATGCCAATTTCTACTATGTCCATATATGTGCACTTTCCATTACTTACTGCATTTCAATACACTGTACATGTACAATGTGAGTCATAAAAAAGTAGAACCCAATACCAAATTACAACTTCGTGAAAAATGCTTCGATTTAAATGAAATTTGGTACTTACATAGAACAATAGTGTAGGAGCAAAATGAATAAAACGTTCTAAAAATGTTTTCCGGTGTCCTTTACACAAGCCAGGAATCTAACGTGCCATTCTTTGATTGACAAATCGATTAAACGCTGGTCGAGTTCAATCCAAGTTTTCTTAAATCTAATTTCAAATCTTCGATATTATTAATCTTTGATTTGTCAACCTTTTCCTGGAGAACTCCCCAAATTTCGTAGTCCACTGGATTCAAGTCCGGACTGTTTAGTGGCCAGTGGTTGAGTTTGATAAACTGTGGCGTTTCCAGTTTTAGCAGTTCAACTGTTTCTCGAGCACTGTGAAGGGTCTTTTTGAAAAATGAAAAAATCCGAGATTTGTCCAATGACCTGAAGAAGTTTTGTTCCTACAGTATTGTTCTATGTAAGTGCAAAATTTCCCTTAAATCGAAGCATTTTTCACGAAGTTGAGATTTTTCTTATTGGGTTCTACTTTTTTATGACTCACAGTGTATGTGTCATATTCATACTTTTAGAAATAATATGCCCATGTTTTTCCATGTATGATGTACAATGGACATAAAATATATATCTCGAGTGGACAAATTGTGTTTGAAAACATGTTAAAAATAATATTTGTATACATTGAATGAAATATGCTTGTAAAATAACATCTTGGGAGTACAAATATAATTGCATCGAGAAAAGTAACAAATTGGATCAGTTTTGAAAACAGTATTTGTAATTTTATCAGCGATATCAGGCATAATATATTGCACGATATATCCAAGACTGTTTTGCATGATAAAATCAGTACACAACCTCGATCGTTTTAACGAGCAAGAAGCTTTTGTTTTGAAATATTACCTGTTGCAAATTGCTCCTTAAAAAAACTAGATTCATCATTAGTTAAACATTTCAAGTTTGTCTGACATTTAAAAAGGCTATTTTCGACAATCGTTGTATATTATTAGTTTTGATGTCATCTTAGTAATTGGGCTGTATCCGGTTCAACACCCCCTGGTGGCGTATGCGCTTTTAACATTGAATTTCCAAAATTACCGTGTCATGCGCCACCAGGGGGTGCTCGACCGGAATACGGATAATTATTCTTTGGCAAAAGATAAATTTTGAATAACACACTAAAAGTTGATAATTTGAACATGAAGTAAACATGTTCCGAACCAGAAGACGATGCGATTCACAATGCATGCTTTTAGAAACATGTTGTGTTTAAGCAGCATATCCACTGAATTGAACATTGAAAATTGAACATAAAAACATGCAAACTGCAAACATATACATACATTCAAAACAATCTTGAAACATTGTATTCCTCAACATGTTTAAGAATGCTGACCTGTCTCAATCAAAATGTTCAAAGAATCAGTCAACAAACGCGTCCAGTTTATGGCGCTTCTACCA
>JAQGAE010003367.1:0-14913 GCA_034696685.1 Julus scandinavius | reverse complement strand
TTTGTACCATTATCTGTAAAAATAAACATGTAAATTAAAAAAAACATACTGGCCAAATACTTTTTTTGCTCACTGTAGATCATATTTACCGTTATTCCAATTACGTCCAATATTCCAAAACATTAAGGAAATTAGAAATAAAATAAGAACATTTTCAAATTCTTTCAAAATCATCGTAATTTGAAATATTCAGAGTGCATTTTCACAAAAATTTCATAACATTCTGTAATTCTTTCGTTCTTGACCATGGCAAAATAATGTAAATTTTGGTCATTGTTGGATTTTTAAGGTTTGCGAAATTCGTTACAACACCTTCACGACAATTTCACGAGGAAATTATGTTATAATTCTTCAACATATTTCATAAAATGGGGATCAATTCTGGATATTCTAGAAAATGCTTTCTTACCCCTTTTTTGCATTTGCATAACTACTTCAAATTCCTTCTTTTATCATCACAGCATTTTCTGTCATGAGGGTGAGGGATACGACAGCTGACACCGAGCAGTGGCGCCCTCTTTAAGTCCTGAAAAAATCGCGTCTATTTTCGTTGAAGAACTTAACATTTTCCTGGACGGAGAATTAGTTCTTTCCGTATATTGTCCTTTGTATATACTACACTGACCGCACAAAACTGCGCTTTGAATGGGCTAAATTGACCAATGGTCACCTAATCGTCTGTTTTTTTGTTGTTGTTTTTTTCCCCAATTTCAGTACCCCCACTTAGTAAAATTGTGTCAAACTTGTCGCCAAGTTGTCTCATTTTGCTACCAAAACCATAATTACTGACCAATGGTCATTGTTGCCAAAAACAAAAATTCATGATAAATCGATATGGCTCTTGTTAATGTGCATTAACATGACTGACCAATACATTATATGTACTTCTTAATTATGCAAATCTTTCAAACAAAATTGCGTCTATATATATTACCTCTGTAAGTCGTCCGGATTTTCGAATATGGTCATTAAATCTGAGACTATCACTGACGAATGGAATGCGGCTATAAATCCCTTACCTGTAAAATAACAAAGATTTCAGCTGAATAAAGATCTTAAAATTGCAGACCATTTGACCTTTTGGGGTCATGCACATGAATAGAATAATTATGTTTTACCACTTTATTCAGTATTTTATAACCAAAGGGATAATGTAATGTAAGCGAACACTATAAATACACACTGCACTGCAAGTGACCATTGGTCAAGAATAAAGCCAAGCCGAATTTAACGAAAAACATGAGCTCTTGTGATATGTTGCACTATATCGTAATCACGCGAACAAATAACACGAAATTACGAAATTTGGCGTTATTTAGACTTATAAAAATTTCTTAGATTCCTTTTTATGACAATAGATGGCGTGGCATAAGCTCACAGGGACCGTTCAAAATATTGTGACCGTGGTGGCAACAATGATGGCAACGCAAATTATTTTATTCACGCAGAAAAATTAATCCGCTATTTTTTTGAAAGACATTTCATCTGCACATGCGCAAGCTGTGTGATTCCAGCCGATGTTATTAGCGCTAAATTAGCTATTGTTAGCAAAATCAGGAAGCTAAACACCCCTATCCATGAATCAGAAAAACTAATACATTTAAGAACATAAAAGACGATTCAGAAATTATTTAAACGAAGCGTCGTTACAATATATGTAACGGCGCTTGCTTTAAATGCCACTAGAAGGTGACATCCGGATGCATTACATAACTCTCCATTCAAGAAAAATCGAGTTGTATTCATTTTCGCAAAATTTGGCGTAGTCGTACAACTTATCCACACGCCGCGCATGCGCATATGCATATTTCTAGTGCATGTAAATTTCTAGGATGGACCTTTTGTATGTTTCAACAAATTTCCTGGACACCTTATATAATCCTCAAAAAATTTAAAGACGTCTATGAGGAGGGTGAGGGGGTCTGGGATAAAGTGGACACCATGTGGGCAGGGGATATGAGGGGATGGGGGATAGAGGTCGAGTTATGTGGAGGAATTTCGGAGACGTCCTTTTTGAATAGCCCCTTAACGGTTACAATCAATGAGCAACGGCAAGAATCCCTAGTTAATGGATTTTTAATCAATCATGGTAATCAGTGCTCCCTGGTCAATCGCAGAAATATTTTAATCCATGTCAATTAAGAATCCATGTGCATGCTGTCTGTAAACATGCAGTGTCCAAAAGTACTGCCTGTCAATTGTTTACTGTCATGACATATTGGACATTTGCAAGATTCCCTAGCTATACATGTTAGCCAATTTTCAATCACCTTCAGAGAATATATAGCGTGCAAAGATTCTGCCTGTCCATGTCAACGTCTGCCTCCTCCCACGCCCCCAATTTTGTCAAGTGAAATTATTTACCAAGGCACGGATTAAGGCGTCAAAGGCGTGCTTCATTTTGTTGCGTTAAACGCATTAAGCTATTTTGTTTAAAGTTGATGCTTCCCGCCCCGAACTGAAAAGGTCTTTTGACCCACCTGCCCTTTTGCGAAGGGGTGATGTGGTCATGTGTCAAATGCGAGGATGACAAATTGGCATTTGCGCTTAGATCGAGACTCATTCGTTATTCGGGTTATAAATCATTCTTGCTTGACAACAATTTTCAATAGTTTGACGCATGGCTTCGGGCTCTTCCAAGGGCCACCGTCTCAAGTTTGTTCCTAGACAACCTAGAAAAAAATGTATCATTAATTCAAGTGATTTTTGCATTTGATGAAATGAAAAATGAAGAAATTTGAATTGCGTATAATATGGGGCTTCCATATACCGAAGCCATGGTATAGGTATTAATCATTCCAAATGATGCAATAATTTGCAGCAGAAGGCAGCACATTGGCGTGAAAAAATTAACAAGTTTTTGCTGGTAAACTTTCGATTTTTAGAAATTACGGAGTCTAGCAACTTATACAGAAATAGCGAAATGACATTGATTGCTTATATACATGTACATTTACCTCTACAGTGGAACCTCTGTTTACGAACTTCATCCGTTCCTCGACCCTGTTCGTAAACCGAAAATTTAGTCATGCTGACGTTGATGTGAATCAAGTTCATTTGCAGATTCTGTTTCAGAAATTTACTTTAACAAACATTGTTTCCATTAGGAAAATGTGTATTATTATGATCTATTGTGTTGTTAATTATATGATTTAAGTCTCAAATCGACGTCGTCAATGGATTATCATATCGTTCGTAAAACGAAACAACATGTGGTGTTCGTAAGCAGACGTTCGTAAACCGAGGTTCCACTGTACAAACGTTTTATGTGCTAGTTTCTTTAACCACTTAGTATCTTAAAATGTTTTACAAAATGCATTGTCTATAAACTTTCAGGATTTCAATTATGTATACGTACGTATACAGAAACAAGATTCTAAGAATTTTTGTAGATAGAACTGGTGACTGCTTCATATATAAGCAAAGCTCAAACTGAAATTTAGATAAATTTCATGTGCTACGAGTTATATACACTCAAGTGGTTGTCCACTTTGAAAATGTTTCAAATTTCACACATGTATTTTACAGAAATAACACGAGGCTTGGCCATTGATATTTTCTTAAACTAGACTTAAATCTAGGTAGTATGCAGTCCATATTTGGTTTTATTTTCCTTTTATTTTCTAAAAACAAGATTCTAGGAATTTTTGTACATGAAGCTGATGACTGTTTCAAATAAGCAAATAAGTGTATAACACTCAGGTGGTTGTCCACTTTTGAAAAAGATTCAAATTTCACACCTGATTTATATAAAATTCACACGAGGACTAGTTTTCAGATCTTTTGTAGAAACTTTTGTGACATTTCGAACCTATATTTAATGCACGGTCAATATAATAACGACGCAATATTTAAGGAACTAAGCCTCTGCTCAACAACAGCGCAGAATTTCTTCAGGAAAAAAATGCCGACACTTTAGTTGTGCCGTGATTAATAGATTTGCACATTTTGCATAATTGGTCGACTATCATTATCAGCAGTGCGTATCACGAGTGTATTAAAAAGTGCCGTGTAAACCCTGCTGCACCATGTTCTCGTTTTAATGACATGCAGCGCTTTAGATGCGGCTTAATTGCCTCAACCAATTAAAGTTCAATTCTGGGTCGAGTGTTGTGACCTGCCTTCGCTGCCAGCTATTTGTAACTGTTGTTCTCGTTGGTGGAATCACCGCTGGATCCGATCCATGGATCCACGCGTATGGGGGCTCCCCCTGTCGTCAAACTGCGCAACTAAGTGCAGCACTCTGCCTTGCCTCCCAGCGCTGCGAATTGCACGCGGGCCTGGCTGTTCGACGACTATTCTAAAATTAACACGAGAAGTAAATAAAAATTCGGGACTTTAGCATATTGTACTCATGAGTAGGAGTACTGATTACGATTGCAGTGAAGTCGTACTCTATAGTATGAATATAGTACATGTAATCAAAAGTCATATGAAATGATTAATCAGACTTGGGTAAATATGTGCTCATGAGCAGAAGTACTGATAATGAGTACCTGTGGAATCATGCTCTTTATAGTATGACTAATATCGTACCCAGACTTATAGGTAAATTCTACTCATGGATAGGAGTACTGATTACGAGTATGATTGATTGCAAATGTACTGTTTATGGAACTGTTTAGGAAAAAACAGTACATCTGATGTCAAGAGGATTATCAGTAGAAATATAAACATTAAGACACATTCATAATGTCGTTTAGGATGACCCTCATTTCAAGTTACTCATTCTCGTTACTCAAATGTATTAAATGCGACTCAATTACTTACTAAACAGTATTTCTATTAATACTGGATTACATTGGTACTCATGTTTTTAGATTGCATTAATACTAAAGGACATTTGTAAACGCCCATTGTTAGTACGTTTTGTAATCTATTGCATTGCACTCATACGTTTTGAGCACATTTTTCAGTATACATTTTGTATTTAACTATTCTTTATACTCAATACTCTTTCACTCATTACTCAAATAAATTCATTCAATGCACTCATTACTGCCTAACATTGATACCAAATCATGCTAAACATGTATCAAATCTGGCATTTATTTTAACGCTTAATTCTAAGTATGGTAAACCAAATTACCGAAATTTGCAGAAAACATTTACAAAAATTTGGTCTACATGCATGTATGTATATATTTTTAGACAATTTGTGAAAAAAATGAATAAATTATATAAAAAAATCAATTTGAATTTATATAGAAACATGTTTTCACAACCACGCTATTGGCATGTTTTTTGCGAAAAGCTACGCATGTATAATTGGCGAAATTCATGTAGAATCAGTGAATTTTCAACTTTTATAGTTGAAAAGGCATGAAAGGGAAGTCCATTTATCATAACTGACATTGTATAGACACAAATATCCATTGTTATCATAGTTTTCCTAGAATTGGGTTAGTTAAATTCTATTTTGCTTTATATTTCGACAATATAAAGCAAGAAATTCCAAATTCTAAATTTTAAATTTCGAAACTTTAGAAGAAAAAAAATGCAACAATTGACCATTATAGCCATACGAGTACTTAGTCTAGCAATCGGATTACATGTCCGGCTTTATGGTGACCCAAATTCGGAAATAGGTTCGTCTGATATTTCACAATGCATTTTTTTTTCTTCAAAAAACGGTGTGAAGAAAACTTTGGATAATAAAAGAGGGATAAAGGTGAATAGGGGGATTCAGTAAAAAGATGAAACACTATAAAAACGATATCATGTCAGGCACAATGAGAGGCTTCAATAAAATGACTGGAGTCCAAAGTGAAAGGTTTTGAACCCCGAAAACGGGGGACAAAACCCTCGGCATTGTTAAAGTTGAGCTCATAGCAAAAATATATAAAAAGAAGACACACAAAAAAATACAGGCGCGAAAAAATCATGTTTCCTATTTCCACCATCAGATGTCGCGCAAGTCCAAGCTTTTATGTAACGCTATTATGCAAATTAGCATCGTATAGGGAAGCAGCAGCAACAATAAGAAAGAACGCTTTCAGGCAACGTAATTGTCAACTTCCTAACAATATCAGCAAAGCAATAGAACTATAATTAAATGAAATGCGATTTAAATAATACTCTTTTTAAGGCCAAATAAAATTAAGTTGTTGCTTGTCGTGACGTCATTAGCTTGTTTTCATACATAGGCAATTCCTTTTTTTTTACTTTCTTTATAAATAGATTTTTTGCATAGTAATAATCATTTTGTATGCAATATTTGATGAATAACAGTATAATAAGAGATTCGGAGATGTTTTGCATTGATTATATTGGATGTTCTCACCATGTAGTCAGATTCTGAATTTTTAAAAAATACAATTCCTTTAAAATTCTGATAAATTAGAAATTGTTCAGCTTTGATCAATGCCATACCATTGCCACTCAATTGTAAAAAAATGACAAATACAAACTCAAATTTGTTCAAATCTCTCATAATCCAGGCATTTGTATCTCAATTAAATTTAAAATTAAAACAACAAATTTTTAAAAAATTGACAAAAACTCAGATTGTATAAAAGCAATTTTAACATTTTGGTATTTTAGTCCATTAAATATGCTCGTATAGGAAGTTATCACCATGTAGTCAGTCAGGTTTTGATTTTTTTAAATTCATTTAAAATTCTGATAAAATCAGAAATTATTCAGCTTTTGATCAATCAATGCCATAAATGTGAAAAAACAACAGATATTTGTTCAATTCTCACTCATAATCCAGGCATTTATTTGTATCTAAATTAAATTTAAAATTAAAATAACAAATTTGAAAAAGTGACAAAAACTCACATTGTAGAAAAGCAATTTTAACATTTTAACATTTTTAGTCAATTGATTATATAAGAAGTTCTCACAATGTAGTCAGGTTTTGATTTTTTACAATTAAATTCATTTAAAATTTATTCTGATAAAATCAGAAATTATTCAGCTTTGCTTAATGGCATAAAGGCGAACAATACAAATATTTGTTCAATTCTCATTCATAATTCAAAATTGCCTCTCAACTAAATTTAAAATTAAGACAACAAATTTGAAAAAAATGAAAAAAACTCACATTGTAGAAAAGCAATTTTAGCATTTTGATATTTAGGAAGTTCGTTCTCACCATGTAGTCAGATTTGATCTTTTAAAATTCACTTAAAATTCTGATAAAATCAGAAATTATTCGGCTTTGATTACTGCCAGAAAGGTGAAAAAATAATACAAATATATTTGGTAAAATCTCGTTCATAATTCAAGAATATGTCTCTCAATTAAATTTAAAATTAAGACAACAAATTTGAAAAAAATGACAAAAACAAACATTGTAGAAAAGCAATTTTAGCATTTTGATATTTAGGAAGTTCGTTCTCACCATGTAGTCAGATTTGATCTTTTAAAATTCACGTAAATTTCTGATAAAATCAGAAATTATTCGGCTTTGATTAATGCCTGAAAGGTGAAAAAATAATACAAATATATTTGCTCAAATCTCGTTCATAATTCAGGAATATGTCTCTCAATTAAATTTAAAATGAAAACAGCAAATTTGGAAAAAATGACAAAAACTCACATTGTAGAAAAGCAAGTTTAGCGTTTTACCATTTTGATATTTTAGTCAATTGATTTTATAGGAAGTTCTCACGATGTAGACAGATTTTAAATATTTTTTGTAAAATTCATTAAAAATTCTGATAAAATAAGAAAATATTCAGCTTATATTTAAAATGCCTATAAATATTAGAAAATTTCGTTTTTCAAAACATTTTGCAAATAAATTGATATACATGTACGAACATCCCATAGTATCCTCGCATGATATTTTATTACCATTTTCTAGGAATTTATGGTAATGGACATAAGTCAGTGTGCCAGTTACAGGCTTCTGAAAAAGTAAATAAAAAAATGCATGCTTCCATGTTGAGAGATAAGAGACCACTGCAAAACCGAGATAAAACTACTATCCCTGCAATATGGACAGGATCAACTGGCCATTTTATAGAAAAGTCTATATTTGATCAAACCATTTAATGGCTGTAAAAAGCTATTCTCTTCGATAGTAATAAAACTGATCACCGAAATTTATTCCACCATGGGTTATGTATTTTAGTCACATGTCCATGTCCACGCGTTTTTTCCATAAAAGTTATTTAATAAACGCTATTGTTTAAGTCAAAACTTACATTTCTATAAATTGACACTCAATAGTTTAATAAATCCAATTTATACTTTACAATCTTCAGATAAATGCATATGTGGAATAAGAAACTTGCTAGTTTGACGAAATTTCATTTTTTCCTTTAGATTTTTTTTGTCTCAAAATAATGCAAATTAGAAAAAAAACTTATCCTTTAAGGAAATATCATGCACAGATAAATTTCTTCAAAATTCTGAAAAACGTTTATGTTATTATTGCAGTTGTCTAAAAAAATAAGCTAAACTGATTTTGTAATTTAAGAGCTGTAATTTAATACAATACATTGTCATCATTTGGGGAAAAAGTGTGAGTTTTACTAATTTTTTATTCAGACGATTTTGATAATAAGTAAAAGCAAAGATAAATACAACAAATTGCAAGCTGGCATTTTTACTGAATAGCAAAGGGCTGCTTTATCAAGAGCGACATCTAGGGGGAATTCCATGCAACAGCGAGAGGGGAACCTATGAAACGTCAATAGTAGCAATTAAATACATAAAAATTGCAATAAAATCATTGCTTAAGTTCAAAAATTAGTAGAATAACTGAATTACAGCGATAATCATAGCACATTTTTCATTATTTGTAAAATGTGCGTATAATCATGAAAATGAAAATTCATTATTTAATGACATCATGCAATCATTACGAATGATTCTTTCGGTTTTATATGTAAAACTACTTATTGGAGACGTTCGAATTTGATTTATCTTAAAATGTATTTATTTCAGAAGCCAAGGCATTTTGTCTTATTGTGGTTCAGCACCCCCTGTTGGAGTATGAATATAAATAAAATTATTAAGAATCTAAAATTGGATATGAAATAGACATTCGATTTTTTACACAAGGTGGCCCATTTATATCAGATTTTAGATTCTTAATAAGTTTACTTATTATAAAATATAAGGGAATTACTGCAAAATTTTGCTCATACTCCAATAGGAGGTACTAAACCACAGCAAGACAAGATACCTGGTGTCAGAAATAAATCAGTTTTATAATAATTCAAATTCGAATGATTATTTGTCATTCGACTTTACATTAAGTTTTTTAAATTTTTTTTATAATTACAAAAATGCTGCACAATTTTGCAAATATTCCAGAATATGTATGTTATTAAAACACAATACGACAAAATACCTTGATTTCTGAAACCAATATATTTTAAAATAATTCAATTCGAATGTCAGATTTTATCTTCTTATTACAGTAGAACCTGTCTAAATGCATACACTTGGGACCGGTTAAAAATATGCTTTTAGACAGGTTTGGCATTTAGACAGGTTCTACTGTATATAAATAAAAATACGTAAATGAAATACTCTAACTGCAAAATTTTGCTCATGCTCCTAAAGGAGGTACTAAGCCACAGTAAGATAAGATACCATGGTTTCTGAAATAAATATATTTTAAGATAATTCAAATTAGAATAACTAAAAATTAAAAAAAAAACATACTGCGAAATTTTATTCCTACGACTGTGCTGACTTTAAGACCACCATAAAGAAAAACCAGATTCTAATCCAGAATAGTAGATTTCCTCTCCTTTAGCATCCATCGACTGATTTGCAAACAGGGGTTGCTAATCGTGAATTATCTAATCCATTAAACTTCTGGGTAATAAAAGCGGCACGGAATTACTCCATTGTAGAGTCGTCGCATTTCCCCATTCTTATAGTTGTCTTTCCAAAAACAAAACAGCGTGTTATGAATGGTGGCATCTATTCGTCAAGTGGGAAAAGCGTCATTTCTTTAATAATCTTTAATGGAGCTTTCAGAGGACCACAAAGAATAATGGACGTCACTGCGTTCCTTCCATGGTCACGTTTCAATGATTCCAACCCGAGCCATTATGCTGGCTAAGGCTAGTTTTACGTGGCCATTTGTATAACTTACGACAGTCTGGTGCAGTCATAAATTCAACTCTGTACATACATAATGGAAGACGGAAGATAAAAGCAGTGTCCATAGCTCTCACTTTTCATGGCACTAAAAAGATGGTGGCACGCATCTTTGGCGTGAATACGACACGTGACATTCCTCCCTTCCTTAAGAGGGTATGATATTATCCCCCTCCTCCCTTTACCCCTTCACAAAAAAATCCCCCACATTTGGTAGCGAATAATGTTTATTTTAAAAGGTATAGAAATTGAATTTTTCAAGATCAATTAAAATATTTTTTCTAAATATTAAACGTATTACTGTATTCTGGAAATTTAAATTAACGCACAATTAAATTTTTAATGAGCTCAATGTGTAATATTGCAAATACGTATTTTCATTTATCATTACGTATACATGTTTGTGTTGATGTTCAAATTGGAAAATATTGCTTTCATGTATCGTGTTTAACGTGTTATGGTGTTTTAATTAAATGGTCAATACAGTGAAACCTGTCTAAATGCATCCTGTGTAAATGAATAACCTCTCTAAAAGCATAAAATGTGCCGGTCCCGACTTGGTAATCCGTGTGTAAAGGAAACCTGTCTAAAAGCATATTTTTCATCTTTCCCAAGAGTATGCATTTAGACAGGTTCTACTGTATGTTATTTAAATGGTGTGGAGCCAGCATTTTTTAAATTTGTTACTTTACATCCTTAATGATTAACTTGTGTGAAATTTTTTTTTCAAATCCACATGTAGACAACGAGGAAATTGATTGACATTTAAGTGTAAATCATTATTGTAATCGAAATAATTAATAATTTGTTATTATAATATTAATGAGTATATTTTAATCCACTGACTAACCTGTTCTAATATGATCATATACAATATCGTAATAATCAATAAAGGTGAATAATTCCAACTAAATCATGACTAAGCCATTGAGTAAGAGCAATGAGGCCATTATTCAGTTTACAAAATCTGGTAGATTTATTACAGAAAATTAAGGTTTATTAAAAGCAGATTAAAAGCCTTCATTAAATGTTAATATGTAAATATAACGCTAATGCCTATAACGACCAGATTCGCTTAACGCTGATAAAGCTTAATGTATTTCTGTTTCAATATGTTTTGAATTATAAAATTTCCGTTTTAAGGCTCTAATGTCAAAAATAATTAAGCAAGCAAAGATAAAAAATTAATTATAATTATTACCTAGAATTTCATTTCCATCTTTGTTAACTATTAAAACTTTCAAGTTTTCAATATCTCCATTATATGTGTAAATCATTATTTGGCTTAACAGCTTGAAGAATAAAATTTGTTTCAATATATTGTTAAAAATCTAAACATTTTTTGTTTCAATTGTCGTGCAATCTGAGCAATGTCTTAAAAAGTCCCAACCAACAAATATTTATATTTCTCATGTTTCATTCAGATATTTGGATTTCTCAAAAAATCTCCACATTTTCTCTCATCACAAACTCATCTGTTCATTATGGAAGTTTATGGTGCCACCATTCCAGTTAAAACATAACATTGATCTAAATCACATTAGCGGCCATTAAAAAAGAACGTCCCTGAAATTCCTTCAAAAATGTACTATTTCCCCCTCCCCCCCTCCCTCTGTCCACATGGTGCCCATGTTAGTCCAGATCATCCCCCAATAGACGTCTTTAATTTTCTTTTTTTTTTTTGTTTGAAAAGTAGGGTGTCCAAAACGTTTTTTGGAACTTACAAAAGCCCATTCTATAAATTTCCAAGCACTACTGGCTACCGATTCCATGACATTTTACAAGATTTTTCTGATAAATGGAAATTTTCTGATCTCGAAGAGAAATTATAGCATAAAATTGGTGTTGAACACAAATTTAGGCATAATTTCAGACTTTCCCGAGGTTTTAAAAATTAAAGTACAATTGGGGCTGGGGAAAAATTTCTTCTGGTGTCCATTTCCCCTTTCACTGACGTTTAAAACTTAAAAACTGAAAATCCAAAAACTAAAAAATGCCATCATTAGTGGACGTCCACAATGGCTACCCCCTATCTCCCCCTGTCCACATGCAATCTGACCGCCTTCCCTACCTCCCTCTTGAGAACGTCATATTTGAATGGCCCCTTATAGTGACCTTAAGGTGCTATTTACACATCATTATGCAATACACGTTTTCATTTGTGTTTTTTAAATGATTTTTAGCCTGGTAGATTTTTAAAAATGCGATAGACAAGTAAAATAAGTTAAAATTTTATCGGAAATCCGAAATACACTGTGACAAATCAAGCTGATTAAGTTATAGGAAAAAAATCGGTTGAGTCCATAGTCACCAAGATGGCGCTGGTTGCACACCCAATTCACGCTTATACAAACATTCCGCGAATCCAGCACATTCCTGAACGATCAAGCTACTCGGGGCTTACTGAATTAATCCATGATTATCCCAGCTGCTTATTCCACAAAATGCGAAAATTTATTCAAATTTATTTTCACGAAATAAGCACCCACAGCCGCCTATAGCATTTTTGCCTTCAATCGGGAATGTTTTCCTCAACAAGTTCGCTCGGCGGGTGTTAATTAGCGAAATCTTCTTACGAGATAAAGAAGGCCTATCCACGTCTTAGGCTTTTCAGGGCGACAAAAGCGCCTAATAATAGAATACTTAAGGAGACGAAAAGGAAGGTTAAGAAAAGGTGGTGGAGGAAAAGGGGTGGGGAAGAGAAAGAAAGGGTAAATGGATTCGGGAAGGATAACGAGGCGCAGGCGTAGGATTAAGGGATTAACGGTGTGGACTTTGGTAGATTTCTGTCTCCAAAATGGCCCAGAAAGGGGTCATACAGATGGAACTTCTATCGGCAGAGGAGCCGCCTAGGGGCCATTTAAGGAAACTGAAAGTCGTGGGATGAGCAGATGGGACAGAAAAGCGGCCATTCAAGAACGACGTCCCAGAAATTCCTTCAAACGTTGACGCACCCCCTCCCCTCTTCCCCCTCATTCCGTACCCCCTGTCCACACTGTGCCTTCCACACTCCCCTCCCCCTTCATAGACGTCCATACTATAAATTTCTAAGCACCCCTCTTGCTACCAGCTCCACGATATTTTGCCCCCCAGATTTTTCTGACTAACGGAATTTTCCTGACCTCGAAGGGAAATTCCAGCATAAAACTGATGTTCAATACAAATTTGAAGTTCCAAATTCAAGTTTATTTGGGACTGGGGCACATTCCCCCAGTCTGGTGTCTCTCCCCAAACGCTGACCTTTCATACTCAAGTAAACAGAAAAATCAAAAAACTGAAAAAAACTCATGAGTCCGTGAAGAGTTGTTGTCGAGCCCGATATATAGACGGCTGGGAGAGAACTGTCCTAGAAAACAATGAAACTGTCCTGTCTCAAGATAGTCTACTCTACCTATATACATCCCATTTATTGAGATAAATCGTCAGTGTCAGCCAGTCACTAATGTGTTATAGAAGAGAGTACTTAAAAATGCTGGTTACCCACCCTAGGCAGTTTGCTAATCGCAGAATGGCACATTACTGAACATTGGCTGATTATGTACCCCTACTTTAGAAATTATCAAAATCATCTAATATAATATAATAAATCCAACAGTTTTTTTTAACACATGGAAGTTACTTTAACCAACAATTTATGCAATATGTTATATATATAGTTTTATCACTTTTGTTTCTATGACGTATAAATATATGTAATGAATCCAATTGATCCAAAATCCGGTTAAACCGTCACCGGATAACCGAATTCTTGTTTTCTGTCCCATTTCCAACGGCTTTCTAGACACGACATTATGCAAATTGAGCAAATTGATGATTGACTATCTAGAACATTAGTGCCTAGAAAACAGTCGGAGATGGGCCAGTAAAACAAGAATTCGGCTATCTGGCGACGATTGAACCGGATTTTGGATCATCTGGATTTCTGATATGTATAAACAACATAAATTATACATGTATACTTTTCTGTGTTTATTAAGTAAATATTTAAATACGTCTTCCGAATACTTCTAAAGTAATTTTCCAAAGTTTAAAAAAAAAACGAATGTAAAATGTGAACATAATTTGATTACCGTGAATTTTTTATGTTAGTTTAATCTCGTTCAAAATGTATTTCATTTCGATATGAATGGATGAAAATATTGATTCAAGTAATTAAAAGGGAAACCTCAGTGGGGCAATCACTGATAGCAGGGATGCAAGTAGTGTTTGCTTGTCATCCGGGGCAGCTTTTAAAAAATTAAGGGATATTAATATCTTCGTTGCAGAATATTCCGAAATTTTATCTTTTTACTCTATCAGTAGAGAGTCAAAATATAAATACAGTTAATTCCAGATAATGGGACCAATGGCTTTTGTAAAGAACCAAAAATATGCATTAAACCATTACTTTTAGGTTAATGAAACCGTACCACACAATGACACCAAATTCTATTCCCTGAAATAGTCTAATTTTTAAGATGAACTGTAATTAAAACGTCTTGAGATTTGCCTCAAGGTTTAATATTTTATTCTTTGCTTACAAACGTTAAAAGTATGCTTATTTTCTACTTTTTCATTATTTTAATTTAAAACAAGACTCACGTATGCTGGGATTGTATTTTTGTAAATTCACTGAATGTATTGCCAATAGATGGCACTGGATGTCGTAATATTGACCGTTTTTCATATATCCGAGAGTAACGTGCATGTAAAATATGTTAATTATAAATATATAAATTTAATTATGAATATATTCGTTTTTCACTTTGAGCTGGTAGATTTTTTCAAAATTAATAAACAAGTTTGAAAAATGTCCGTTAATTTGAATTCTCGTGCTGCCACCTGCTGGCAGCGTGGGCAAAT
>JAQGAE010003366.1:0-14913 GCA_034696685.1 Julus scandinavius | reverse complement strand
TAAAATTATATTTTATATGTTATTCCTACATACGTAGGCAATCATTGATGGCTTGATTGTATGGGTGGGAACCTCCATTTTTTCTTTCAGGGGCACTTATCACAAAATAATAAATTTAACCCAAATCCACTATTTATAAGGATATTTTGTTTGGTCAAACCTTTCATATTCAAAATAATCAAAAGAGAATTTGTAGTATTTATTCCTTAACATAGATGACTTTAACAAACGGTTGACTTTAATGTATTGCTTGGAAAATTCCTTATTAATATGCAATCCCTGATGTATGAGAAGCCCCCTGTTGAAGTTAAAAAGGTGGATTGAATGGATGCGCTAATCATAATATCACAAATTTACCATAAACCACTATTTATGTGGTTTTTTTCGTTTTTCCCGAAATATTCTCACTCAAGATAATTAAAATGCAACTTGTTTTTTTTGTGGCATTGACAAAGATGTTAGAAGTATAGCATACGGATAGGATCTAAAATTGGCCTAAAAGAACAGCGGATCCATTTCCACATCAGGTAATATTAAAGAAGAATGGATAAAAGACAGATGGGACAAAGTAAAAACAGACAAATATAGAATTATTGACGAAGGATAGGCGTTGAAGAAAAATGCATTTATGGCCCCCAGCTTTAAAAATAGAACGTTGTATTCCATGAAATAGTCCCAATAAAACATACACCAATCTGGATATCAAAACAAATTGACAAGATCTTGACAATTTGATACGATACTGAAATAAATGTCCCCCTCCATATATGAACAACCCCGTGTTGTGGGCGCGTTATCAAGTCCAAATTTTACAAGCTGTATAAACGTACACATTATGTTTCTATTTCGGTTCAAATGAACAGAATTGTGCACACCTCAATTTATCTCTTAGAGTCCTTGTATAGAGTGGGGCTGAACCAAGTCAGATAAAACGAAAACTGAAATGGAGCTGAAACGCAATCAGTTGAAGCTATAAAATTCAGTGAAATGTCGCACCAAAAGCAACGCAAATACAGCCATCCTTCTATTGGCTTAGATCACCAGATAGACGAGATTTGCGCCATTGCACACTTCATTTCGACTAATGCATTATTGCTGCGAACTTTGAAATATTTTTGCCACGAACGCCAAGTAGGTCACGATTTATATGGGCTGAATCAAACAAATAGCCTCATCCTTAAATCAATTGGCATTTTTATGGATTCAATAACCAAAATTTATAGATTATAATTAGTCATAATTTGGTATTTCATTACAATGTGTTAGTGATAATTGTCTTAAACCTAACTAAGTAGTCCTAAAACAAGTTGGTATATTTTTGTATTGTCTTTTATAAACCATCCTTTTAGCAAATTAAGAAGTTCGACTTGAGTTCATAATTAAAATGACCTTAAACATTTCCTCAGCTTGCGGGTAGCACGAAATTTCATTGAATTTCACCCTAACATTTTTTACGATTGCTCTAGAATCATTTGCTTTTTTGCCCCTTTTCTCAAATCGTATTTTGGATGCATGAACGTTTTTCGTGTTGAACCAATTGCTTGATAATCAACAACATGCATTTGTGTTTCGCCGCCATTTAAAATAGCGCAAAAATACAGCAATTAAGAAACCCCATCCCAGGAGAAACAGGAATAAATTGGCATAAATAGGTCGAGAAAAAATTCTCCTTTTTGCTAGGGTAAAATGCAGAGGCACGTAGACGGCTAAGGTGGATTTAAATTAAAATAATGTTGCGACGTTGCACACAAAAGCAATCCTACGTAGATATACGCCCAAAGTTGTTAAAATGCAAATTGAGTCGCGCCAAAATACTTTACGACGTACGTGACAGGGTCTCTATACGTGCAAACACAGCCCTTCTCTAGTTGGGCATTAAACGGGTCTTGAAAAAAAAACTTATCGATAACAGGTCTCTTCATCTGACAATCTAATGGGTATATGCTAATGGTTTTGCATATTTATTTTAAATCATGATTTTTTGGGTATTCTAATTTAGATTTGTAACAATTGTAATCAATTTTTATAACTGACTACGATGAATACTGAGGTTTATGTAATCCTAAAGTCAATAATTCCTGTATAAAGTTCTTTTCAAAAGTTAAGTATTTCTTTACATGTTTCTTCTACATCTGGACAAATGTTATTTTTGCACAATTAGTGACTAATAACTATGTTTCATACATAATATTTTTAATTCTTTTCAAATTTTTATTAAATAATTTTAAATACTATACTAAATATCGCATACAATATACACGATAAATGCATAAGTATATATAAGAATCTAGAAGATTTTTTTGAAGAAAAATAAAATTTCGCTTGATTTGAGTCCCCCAAACAGAGTTTTAGCGTTATATATAAAACCCTCCATTGACTCCTGCCCAACACCAGGGGTACATAACTACGAAGGTGTTTTTTTTTGTATTGTGCATTCGTATATTTTTTAAACGAAAGCATGCCCAACATTTGCATAAAATTACAAGTGCAAATTGTGCGTATCTGCATTTGCTGTACCTATTTGCCGCCGAATTGGAAATTCAAGAGTAGCGGAGCAATTTGCTGAAAAGCGAAATAAACAAAATGCTCACTCGACATTCGACATGCAAATCGAGTTACGATAAAACATCTGGGATTTCTGTCTTCCAACCTAAACTTGTTCAACCGATTTCACTGCATTCAACTTGCGACAACTGGGGAAAAGTGTGTTTAACTTAAATTACACATCAATGTGGTAAAAATTGCGTTCCATGTAACCAGCACATAATCGTCGTTTATACCAGCACTTCAATTTCAACAGTTGAGTATTCATTCGTTTCAACAGTCTTACTCTTTGTAATACCAATTTAGCCTCCTGCATAATATACCGGCAATAAAAGGAGTTTTATTAAAAATTTTAACGTCTAACGGTGGTAACTCTGGCCTGGCATTAACGAATATAATGGTGTGTTTATACCAGTTTCGAAATTAAAACTTGGTCGTAATTGTTTTTAATCATCATTTTGATACGCATATATACGGTACTTGACTCGTTTTATGAAACAAGTTTGTTTATATGCATTTTTGTTTTATAAAGAACTGGTTAGTGAAATAACATGCTTCAAAATATATAAAAGATAAGATACACAAAAAGTGTATACAAAACATAAAAGTTGCAAATGAGAAAAAAAAATCAATACTTCCATATCTGTATTTTGGAGCTTTTGACAATAAAAATAAGATATCATGCCATTGCATATTAGAAACGAATGACATTGTATGTTTTACTTTAAGGCAACTAGTGAATCCTTGCACGATTTTCGAAATGTGCAGTTGTATCATTTCAGAAAGGGTTAATGTCATGGTATGAAACTCAACAATACATATTTGGCCTTAACCTTTTCTGACAAATGCTTCAGCATATCAGTCAGGACTCAGGAGTGGACTGGCCCAAAGGGACACATTTATTTGTATACAATCTTTCTTCAAAACAATATTGCTAGGCAAGTTGATATACTTATTTGGTGATATCGTGTATTCAAATCGAATATATCCAACACACAATGATGCCATTTCTGTTTTTCTTTCTGACAAAAAGTCCATGTTATGCAATGTTTTAAAGAAAGGCTTCGAGTAAAAAAGCCGAAGTTTTAGCATTTCGATCACGTAATCTGAAGGGTAAAAATCTTTAGCACATGCGTGCATATAAATTGCAGCACTGTTTGTAAAGCCATCTTTCTTGCCTTTTCACTTAACGGTTAATTGCATTTGTCGCTATCTGTGATGAGCTATACATATCGGTAAAAAATTTCCGTACAGGGTGCTATAACAAAAAGCTTCCACGCGCAATATTAATCGTTCTCTAATCTAAATTCTATAATATGTTGAAGTGTTTAGAAACTACAAACTAAATGCACCAAAGGCCCTACCTACGGGAATGAAAAAACCTCAAACATATTTATAGTCGAAATCACGACTTTTTGATTTTTACATTCTTACAAGATTATACATTTTCGAATGTTTTACATATCCAATTAGGTTAAAATTATTGATTTATAACTTACTTGCTGACTTGCATGTTGTGACAGCATTTGGTTATAATTTAAGTAAATGACTTGTTCAGTCATCGGCTAGCTTAATTTACAAAAAAAAATCAAAGTTTAACTAAAAAATGCACAACGGACTTACCTTATTTGTTGTGTGATGGGGTCGGGTGGCTACCAAGACCAAATCTCCGGGATAAATTAAAATTCCATAAGGCCCTTTTGTCATTTCACGACGCAGCAATATCCGTCTTATTTACATAAAAATACAATAAAAGAAGAAATAAAAGTTAGAATTCATTTCAGACAAAGAATCAATAGATTTTTCAAAATAATAGTTTATGACTGTCGGGAAATGTTTCATTTCCAAACGATAGGAATTTAATATAGCGAAGGGTCAATGGACGTTGGAATTTTGAAATTATCATGAAATTGGAGCGCAAATATCGTATAAACTATATTTGATGTTGAGCAATGTACAAAATACTGCAATAATGCTACAAAACACCAAATTGCATTGCATAAAAGTAGGTTTTTGACAACCTGCAGTGCCATCTCCAGGAATCTATGTGTATTTTAAACATCCCTGCAGTATAGTCTCACCAAAGAGTTAAGTTTGTTATCCAAAACTCTTTTAAATTAAAGCGTAAACAAAATTTGATAGGAAAGTTATATATAAAAACAAGCCATGCATTTCAACAGATAAAACCTTTCAAGTAAAATGCTAAAAAAAAGGCTTAAATAAAATTTTACATCCAAAAATGCGTTGCCTAGGTAACAGAGAGAGATGCTTTCAAGAATTGATCCAAAATGCGGAAATAAAAAATAAGAACTATTTATGAAGCAAAATTGTCTTCACCATTCAAACGCAATGTAGTACCTTTTCGAGAAAGACATACACTAAGCAAAACTTAAAATAATTGGCATATATAGTAGCCATGAAGTGAATAAATTGAGACTACAAAGTTTACCATATTTGGTATAAATTTGGTAACACTACATTCGATTATTGCAAACATCAAGTTTCAGTTAAAGCCGGCTCTCCACCAAGACGTACATGTACGTACAAACACGTTTTTACAAACATATGCAAAAAAAGTTTGCCCTCCGGGTTTGTTTCAGCCGCCATTTTTTAAATATATGTAAATATCAAAATTGCATGTACAGCTATTAAAGACATTTAATATGTGTACAATTTTGATATTTACATATATTTACAAAATGGCGGCTGAAACAAACCCAGAGGGCAAACTTGTTGCATATGTGTGTAAATACTTGTATATATACATACGTACATGTACATCTTGGTGGAGAGCTGGCTTTAGGCATTCCACTGTCATCGCACTAATAATCTCACATTACACTAATGATCCGAGGTATTTAATTACAGCTCACCTTATGAAAAAAACTGCACAGATTAAACCGAGGCATAAAAAAGCAGAGCTTATGATGATTACCACCAGATGTACAAGACCTAATGGTTCCAGGTTCCTGTCTGAAATAAACAAAAATTAACGTTAATTAAACTGCCAAAAACCTCGCAAAACATGAGAGATTTATAATTAGTCCATAATGAAAAAAGAAATTCAATTTAAAGAACCGTTTATCAGAAATTCAATGCGAAACTTTCTTGTGAAGATCTGTTGAGTCTGTACCCTATCAGATTAAAAATTCATTTTTTATACTTCAGCATGTATAATAACAGCATCTAAAATAGCAAACTAAAATACCTACTAACATTTTTCAGAGCGTTTACAGAATTTAGAAACGCGTGTCTTATAGGGACTATCATGAAAATGACTTAGGCATAATTTGCATTTTCTTTAAGTATGAAGTTGGAATCTGAATTAAACAACATTTACTTGCCCTCAAGGGTCATCTTAATAAAAACGAGTTAAATCGTAAAACGTTATGCCATTTTAAAGGCATGATTGAGAAAATCTTTTCTAGCAGAATAATATTTACACATTAAGGCCAAGCATATTCAAATGGCAATGTAGGCACGAGTAAATTTATTCGAACGAATTCGTAGAGTTTATTTACTTTAATGTAAAGAAAACAAGTTGGGACCATTTTCAATATTAGTAAACAACGAGCAGACAGCATATCTGACGATGGTCATAAAACAACATCGGTGACAATTGACAACTGGCACCAACGCTATCATAAACATTATACGAGATGACATTTCTTATGATTATGACCGCAATAAATTGGAACGAAATCAATGAAAAAAATCTCGGCCAATCAATTTTTTTTTCCAATAGGACCCATCGATTTTGATTAGACAGCGAATGATAGGCCACTTAGGCCTAGTTAGTTCACTGGGAAACATTTAGTGAGGCTTGAGGAAAATACGAGAAAGGGACAATCTCTAGGTCATCTCATTGTCAAGAGAAGCTTTACCAATAAAACCCATGGAGAAGAAGATGACCATTTCATCCAAAACATAAAATACAAAAAGTACATTTCATATATATATATAGAGCAGACAAGTAAGCTTAGAAAATCAAATGCATTGCGTGATATGTTACCTGTTTCGAGGAGAAGGTTTATGGTTAGATTTGTAACACTGAACACTATTTTGGATAAAGATTATAGGCCGAATGTCCAGACGAGGATTGGATTATCTATGCACTTAAGACAATGTCACAGGTTCTAAATAATGGTCTATGAGATCAAAAGCCAAGGTTCTTTCCGGATTTTATCGGCAAACTGAACAATGTTTTGGATCAAGATTGAATGCAGCAGTTTTCCAAGAAACAATGGCATCGTATTGGCATCTTTTCAAATGACAGATTTTGAAATACTTAAAAGATCTTGGAAAAAGGTTTTCAAGAATTGAACCTAATCCGGGATCAGAATTATTACAGGGTAATCAGGGGTGTAAATACTCAATGTATACCAGATCATAAAAAATTCAGTCTCGCTACTTGTATCGAAATATAATTCTGACACATTCAAATTTAAGTAAATCTTTTTTAAAGCTCAAGTATACACTACTGCTACTAGCGTATTTATTTATCTAATCACAAGTGTATTTAACCCTAAAATTTACATATTTTTGTAATAACATGTCTCATTGGTGTCTTAAAATTGATAAATTACCGCTATCCTGTAATATTTCAAGTAAGGAAATAGGGTCTTAAATTGCATCCCTTCAGTACTGCCTTGTAAAATCATATTTTACGCTTACTATAATGCAAGTTAAGCCTGCAATAATTTCAAAAGTCTACTACCACGTTATAAATCAAGAAAAATCAGAAGGTTGCACTTATCAGTCTCAAAGGAAGCATGCGTTTTGTTGAATATTAAAACTCCATAATGATATTTCACGGAAACCATTATTTTTAAAGGACTCTACAAAGAATCTAGCGTGATTTTCTATAATGCTCACGAAAACTAATAAGGGATTCATTTTTTGAGTTTCAGAGCTTGTTATTTCTACACGAAATTTTTAGAGATTGCATACATATATACCTTAGGGATGTTCAATGACGAAGAAAATATTTATCGATTTTGTTTTAAACAAATTTGAAATTTAAAAAATTGTCATCATGTTTCGCAACAAAACCTAAATAAGTTAGCTAGGCGACAACGCAAATTTCATAACGATCGATAACCTGTCTCTGGCATTCGAAAACAAGGGAAACAGCTTGAGTGTAACATCTGGAAGCACTAATGCATTTCCAGGAACCTTAATCTGGCTTGGGTTTGAAGTGATCACAATTAATTAGTAGGGTCGATAGTCTCAATAATGAAAACTAACAATTTCCATTGTTATTGCTGCCAGTAATATGACTACAGTCAATTGATCACGATAATCAAATGAGGAATACAGATGTACTACATAGTATCTGACGTATGCAAACTAGATTATTTGTTGCAATAATGAAGGTTGAACCTGATGTCAAATGCCCGATATAAAAACAAGTTACGTTATTGTAGATAAGTGGTTAATATATACATGACCATCGACCCAATTTCAAAAAATTTAGATGGAATGAGAGTATTAAAATCGAAATTGTTAAGTTATATACAGAAATTTGAATAATATTGTAAGCATATAAATATTCCATTTTTTCACAGACATGATTGTATATTTAGGGATAATATGGTGTAATTAATGTGCGATCAATGTGTAATTTATATAATGCAGTGATAGTAAAATACTGAATATTTTTGCGTCATAAAAATGATGTGAAACTAACATTTAAGGAATAATATCGTCAGTTCTAACAATACCGGTATTTTTCCAAATATAACATTGTATTTTTAAATAATTTATTTTATAGAGTTTATGTACGAACATTTTACAAAATTGATAACGTTTCTATACGAGCGAAGTTCTATCCCATATTGTTTTCGTTAAAAATGAAATTTGTGTAAGTATGAGAGACATTTTGTGAAAAACGTTGCATATTACAAGGACTGAAAATATCTAGAAGAAAACTCTTTCCCAGAGGTTGTATCGTTGAATGAATGTTCTTAGGAACTTACTGGAGCATCAAAAGTTTCAAATTGTTTATCGATTCTTTGAATTTTCAATATCAAAAGTACTGTCATAGCTCTTCCAAACATTTCATTAAGTCAACATGCAAAAAGTTATTTTCCTTTGAATTCACCTTACTAACCCCATACTAGAAAACGTCGACTACTGCAGACGTGTACGTGAAGCACGTATGAAGGTACACAATTTAGCTTCATCATTTACTATAACAAACAATTCTACAAATAGTATTACTGGGGATAGGTATGAAAAACACAGTAACAGTATGGTAAGATTAAATGCGGGGGTGCTTTGTAACGTGTTGGAAATGCCTGTATTAACTGCTCATGTTTTTGTTCACGAACCACGATTCCTGATAAATCCACTTTTATTGTAAATAGCGCATATAATGTCAGCCACGATAGATCTTAATTTTTTGGTGGGAACGTGTTTACAAGATCCATAACTGGAAGTAAATAAACACAGTCGTATTTGTAAATATTGATTTCGGGAAAAATGTGGAAGCCTTGTAAACAGATCAATGGTCAAACCTACGTTAAGAAAACAGCTGTCACTTTAAGCTGTTACTAGGTGGTGGATAAGAAAAGAAATGAGAAAGTGAGGGTGAATGGGATATACAAAATACAGGAAATGCAAACATTTATTTTCACTTTCATTTCTACTTCAATGGATAAAAGCAATCCTCTCAACTTCACTACAACTAAATCAAATCTAAGTTGCATTCTTACTATTTCACGAGCTATTAAACATCCTAAATTTGAAGTAAAACTTCCTGCATTGAATTTGTAGGGCGGAATAATAGGCACCTTCACGTGAAAAGTTGACAGAGTTATAGCCGGATACGTTGAATTTGGTTCCTTGCGCGTGCGCGCATTCACTTAATCCAAGATTTCCGGCTGCATCGAACAGTCTCACGTGAAGGCACCTATATTGTAGATAATTGTGACTTACAAAATACAGAAATATACTCGTATGCTGCTATACCCTTTGATACCCATTTAATGATATATTTGGAATAGTCTGTTTTCAAAGGCAATTAATTATTCTTAGAGATAATCCCATGCATTAAATTTATGACATTTGATATTCAATTCCGGTAATGATGTTGTGCATGTATAAACCTCCTGCTATAGATTCTGTATGTTGGAGATTTGCAACTGTCAGTTATTTTATATGAACAAGTAAAAAAGGAACTTGTCTGTAATCCAGATTCCCGCGAGTTTCTTATAGTTAAAACTATAGAAACCAAGTTGAAGATTTTAACTGCAAATATGAAAAGATGTAAAGCAAAATAGAAATTTGTGGAAAAAGCTCTCGTGAAAGAGAATAGAAAGTGCATTAGACACGATTCTTTCTTTGATCACATGCCGCAAGACAAACCTATCATCAGACGTTTACCAGCGTTGGCCATTGTTGCAGAGCAAACAATTTCTTTGCCTTTTATGCCCACATAAACATAACCCAAACGTTATGTAACAGCACTATAGATTCTTTGACGCATTCCCAAATAAAGAGTATCGATTAAGGTGGCTGAGATGAGCAAAACTGCCTGTTTTCAGACGTTTTTTGCTAGCAACTCGCGAAAAATCACGGATAAACTGCGTAGATATAACACCTAAAATATTTATAGAAACGCCTTAACGGAAATTGCGTCTGACGAATAAAGCGGAGATGCAATACCGTATATCCACCGGTAGCTGAAAACGAATCTGTTACGTGTTTTTACACATATTAAAGTATCACTAAATCCCCCTTTGTGCTTTTTTATTCCCTTGGAACCGTAGGGTAATTCTCACTTCTAATAGTTATTTTGTTAAGCAAATTACATTATAAAAATGAAAAACTATAGCTATTAGCGAAAAGTAATGTTAAGCGGTTTTGAACAAGCTGCAGAATGCTTTCTTGAAGAATATACCTGAAAAATAGGTATTAATCTAATATGATGAGGATTAACTCATGAGTTCGGCAATGCCAGCATGTTTCCAATAATACAATATTGAAATACATTTCAAATGATTTTTGAAAAACTTTATACCAAATTTCATCAGATGTTCAATTTGCTATATATTCTCTATTGAATGCGTGCTAAGGAAAATTGAATGTTCAATGCAAGGCTTGCAATATCATGAAATACAGATGTTGCATACTTTGCATATTTGAGAATATTTGTGACAACGACATTACCGTTTTATGGAATCCTAAGGAAAAAATTACAAATTATGATTTGTAGGAATGGGTTCACACAACAAATTTCTAAAAGAAGCACCAAAAAAACAGTCGCTTTTTAGAAATTATGGAAATTACAACGCTTTCAAACGCTACGACGGTCTAACCACTTATAGGTTACAAAGACTTTCCACACAAATGTTAATCTAAACAATTTTGCTTTAACAATGTAATTTATGTATAGTGAGGTTGTTAACAAAGCACGCGTAATGCACTTTCCGGTGCTTTCAATTATATCTTTCAAAGGCTTCGTTGTAAAGATTTTTTTATCTGCACCATTAAAGCAATTTTTTCGTTCTTTGGCGAAATATTTTAGTGAAACATTAATGAAGAAAAACAATGAAACGAAATTAAAATAAAAATTGCAAATAGGTCCCTGAAGGACATAAAAAAACTTGCGTGCCAACTGAAGCCACTTGAACGCCGTAAATAGCCAGCTGCGTATAAATAAAATAGCTGATCTAAATAAAACAAAGATTTGCTAAAAAATAGTGCACACCTCTGATATAAAAAAAGCAATTAATATTTAAACAACGATTTAGGCTAATCTTTGCGCAACTTGGGTGGCAACGTGTTTAAGCTTAATTCTCATGTAGGCCTGTAAGCCCTTTGATAATTAAGAAAAGCTTAAAATATATCTCTTAGCATGAAGCATGCCACCACAGGGAAATTATTAAAATAACGTTTTGTTTTAAAATACTAAACTCATACACTTTAAGAAATCAAATGTTGCAGAAAAAGTTCACATCATTCATAAGGACTATCTATACACATTTGAGATTACTGCAACTCCAAAATAAGGGTGAGAACATATATTTGCAATCTATATATTTGAATACGTTTGCCTATTGTACTTTACATGCTCATGCAATTTATCCATGGCTTAAATCTGAGTTTTAATATCGCGTGACTATAAATATAATGGGAAATACTACTTTAGTAAAAACCAGGCATGAATTGAAATAAAATATCTTTATATATAACTTAACAACATTTGCATCTACAGTATATATTTCTAACTTTTTCATAAGAATCCATATATTTGCATGTTTGAAGTACCCATGTCATAATAAATTAAAAAAAGATCTTTATACCATTTTCATGTACAATTTCCCAAAAGAATCCGTACAGGCGCTTGTGTGAAGTGTCCATGTCTGAATTTATATGTTTACTCTCAAACTCCACTGCGAGTCACAAAAACGTAAAACACAATAAAAAAAATCACAACTAAGTGAAAAATGATTCGATTTAAATGAAATTTGACACTTACATAGAATAATAGTGTAGGAACAAAAATTAATTATAAAATGTACTCAAGATGTTCTCCGGTGGGCTTTACACACGTCCGGAGTCTAACGCGCCATTCTTTGATTGACGAATCGATTATAAGCTGGTCCAGTTCGATCAATCCACATTTTCTTAATTCGTAGTTTCAAGTCTTCCATATTATTAATCTTCGATTTGTAAACCTTTTCCTGGAGAACTCCCCATACTTTGTAGTCCATGGCATTTCTCAAGCACAGTGAGCAGGCTGTTGGATGTTGGAAAAATGAAAACATCCGAAATTTGTCGCAAGTCCGGAATAAGTTTTTTGTTTCTACACTATTATTCTAGGTATTGACAAATTTCATTTAAATCGAAGGTTTTTTCACGAAGTTGTGATTTTTTATTAGGTTCTATTTTTTATGACTCACAGTGTCATTATCGTCAAAGATCTTTGCAATTTTCCTTCACGGTACTTATTTGCCATCAGTCTTTTGAAAACAAACACCTAAATTGACTGACATATTTTCAAGATTAAAATGGCTTTGACGGATTTATATTAAGCTTACATTCCAGAAAACAAATTTATCGACGAAAATATTCCGTCAAAATGTCAAAATAAGGCATCAACATATCAACTTCGTATTTCAACGTGGTCATTACCACTGTATTTTTTATTTGAACAAATTGTTCAGTGCATTATACACTACTATCACACCATACATCATTAATGCACTTTCCATTAAACTGCCAAACTAGATGAGCAAAGATAAACCAAAATCTAATTCCACAGATCAAATGTTTATTTTTTTAATATCAAAGCTGGAGTATAATCAAAATAAAAGAATTAAGGTTAATTGGTAGAGAAAAATACGTCTCCCTGAATAAACATTTTTTGTACTGCTTCACCTCATATTTTATTTACAACATATATGCCGCGAGGTTAAATTATTGAAAGCCCAACAGAAATATCAAAACAAGAAAAGATAAATAAGACGATGCGATGTCTATATTACCTATATACGGCAGACGAAGGAAAAATAAGTTATATATAATAAGGAATATTACGGAGTACGTATTCAGGATTTATACGGCAAACCTGAGTATGCAAAACGAAAGTTTATTATTGTAATTAATAATAGTAGTATTGCATTAAAATTTGCCAGTGGAGTTTGCTGATATAATATGTAAAGTTCATCACAATAGATTCTGTTCAAAATTCAGTTAAACTACATAAACATAAGTGAGAATTAATATAAGAATGGAAATTGGAAAACAATCTGCTATATTTTATAAATTTATTTTTTAAATTTTCTTTTAGATGTCTGTATAGTTAGAGGAAAAATGCTGAAAAATTGTGGTATAGAAACCATTAACATCTTCTAGAAAACCAGCTTCCATGAAAACTTGAATAAATAAATTAAATCAATAATACTGTATATATAGATGCGTTTCCACGTGAGATTACCCATACAAAAAATGACTCAGAATTAAGCGTCCTAAACCTCAGCAGAAAAGTATGTTTCAGAATTATGGAGTCTAATTCTGCAAGTCATTTCTGCAGAAAAGTATGTTTCAGAATTATGGAGACTAATTCTACAAGTCATTTCTGCAGAATTCTGCAGAATCTATTATGTTGCATTTCTACAGAGGGAAGCGAACCTCGAAACTTGCAAATACCAGCCTAACGCTTTTACACACTTGAGCACCCATAATACTTGGAAGTTATGCATTAGAAAAGGGAGTTATGGTTAGCTAATACTGGGACTTCATTATCATTAAGGTTATAAATGCTCATATTTATTAAATATTATGTGATGTGAATGTTTTGTGTTGTTGTACGAATGTGGACGGGCGGATCGTGCATAGACGACAACAACAACGAACGACGAACGATCAAGACAAAGGATCATTCGCAACAACAACACTCGTCAAATTAGTTTTGCAACTTCTGTTACAAACATCGAGTTTGGACTCAGAGACAACCCATGCACAATAAATCGAATTGAGATTAGCGCGCTTGGTTCGTTCTGCTCGTTTGGCTTGCACTAAACTACACAAACTCGTACATTATATATAACATGTATGATAAAACATGCATAATAATTAATTTAATTGATATCATATTCAGTTTAGAATATATTATTTACAAATACACGTTTTAAATGACTGAATCGACTGATTGTTACCCATTTTGTGTCTTAAAATTTGTTTAAAATAAAATAAACACAATGCTAGTGATAAGTCGTACTTTTCTGAAATTTCAGAAAGTAAGATACTAAATTATTTTTCAAATACAAAATGGACCATACAAAATTTCCAGGTATAAGTTTGACCTTTAAGAAAATACTTAGGAATAAGTACGTCCATTTACAGTATGTAAAAGAAAACAAATAAAGGTCTTATTTTTTAATTTATTGTAAAACGTTTGGGTTATGCTTATAACAAAATTACTTCTTGTCTTTTGTAATTAACATACTCAACATGCTTTCGGATATGCAATCAAACTAACAACAAAACACTTGGCAAAATCAACATTTTGTTTTCAAGTTTCAGTAAAACTTATTGATTATTAAGATATGTTAAATGCATATTGGTATCCAGTTGTCTTTATTTCTTATGAAATCTTAAAGTATTTTGTGTGGCAGTATGTTTTAAATTTAATGCCAGATGTATTGAGATTTAGTTAACTAAAGAAATGCAAATGGAGCAGACATTTTTCGTAAGGTAACTTTCTGCATCTGCATATGTGTTTATTAGAATAGAGGGGTAAATTAGATTAGAGGGGTAAATTAGATTAGAGGGGTAAATTAGATTAGAGGGGTAAATTAGATTAAAGGGGTAACTTAGCTTGGGGGGTTTATTAGCTTGGGGGGGGTTTAATAGCTTGGG
>JAQGAE010003365.1:0-14924 GCA_034696685.1 Julus scandinavius | reverse complement strand
CCTTTCATGTGTGATTTTTTAATTTAATAAAAGGTTTAAACACTAAAATATTTTTATTTCAGATTTGTTTCAAATTCTTGCTCAATTTCATTATTTTACTTGTGAATTTTCATTATATGACAGATAGGAGATTATAATTTAATGCCAGAAATTGATATGCCTTTGAGTCCATTTGTCCCTGTAGAGGGACATTATGTAACTTTTGAAGGAAAGCAGATAGGAACTTAATTTTTGTTTTAAAGTGTTCAGCATACCATAATTACTCAGAAAAGTATCACGTTGATTTTTTTCTGACGGCTGAAAAAAATCGTGACTGAAAGGGTTAAAAACGGATAGTTAGCGCGGCGATATTTCGCTATTTTTCTCGCCCTACCGTTAATGGCCCCTTGACGGCAACGGCAGCCCATTTGCGAGCGCGCAAATTGCGGCTGACGCAAACTTGCGAGTCCGCGCCCCAAATTGCTAGCGCGCGCTAATGGGCTAAATCGCAAACTACGATGCCGAAAAATGTGATGCCATCGAACAAACGCCTTCAAATAATCGGAAACATACCAAAAACAATTGAGCTTTCATTGACGCCAGGAATGACACTCCTGGAATGTCATTCCAGGCTTGTCAGAAAATGACTACACACGTATCATGTCGAGACGGTTGTGTCCTGGGACATATGTCTGTCGTGTTATCGACTGAGAATGTGCAAATATCTTCACAGTTAAAAAAAATACATTTTATAGGAATAATCGAGTAAAAATTGAAGGAAAATACGAGATTGATATTTCTTTCAAATTTATACAAAATGAAGGAACTTTCCGAATATCACAAATCATTTAACCGAAAGATCCCGTTAATTCTGCTGCCGGTATCTTTCCGTAATATTTTCTGAATTGAAGGGCTTATTGCAACAATGTGATAAGCCACACATTTCAAATTGTTCAGGAGAACGATTTTTAAGTTTTAAAAAATTCCATAATTCTAATGGACGACCCAATTAACAATTGTTTATGTTATCATAATCTTTAAACATAGTATGCACCCCTTCCAACATTCAGAAGTTAATTTAATCCTGAGGAATATTTATTACAATTTTTTTTATTACAACACCAAGATATTTGTGGCTTATCATTATTTTGCCCAAAAATAATTTGTCAAAAGTTTTTTATAGATAGAACAAAATTGTAAAAAAATAAAGTACAATGCACAAATACTGCAAAATTATGTTTCAATTTTAATGTTTAAAAATAATTTTTTTTTAATTTGTGCACTATATTATGATCTCGACATGATCATAAAATTTTCTGGCAAGACTATGATAAGCCACATTTAATAATAAAATGAGCTGCACATGACTAAGACACTATATTTTCGAATGGATCTTGCTCAAAATAGAAACGGGATAGAAGCTTACCAGTATCAGTAGAGTATTGCATAGCTGCATGTAGCTTATGTTAAAAATCTTATATAATTTTTAATGATAATTTTTGCCTGTAGGATTTTTGGTAAACTGAATCTGCGAGAACATGATAAGCCACAAATTATTTTATTCGTACCTTACTGATTCTTTTTATTCTTTTTGGTAATTCCCCATCCTGGTCTATATCATTTTCAAATTTACTTAAAATATCATTATTCTCACCTACTATATCCCTAAAATCAAAATTTTCGCTCGTGATGCAACATGTTGTTATTATTACACGCCATCTTTGCTTGTAGGTTATCACGTTTTTAGTAAACAAAACTGATTTTCATGTGGGCAACAAGATGATTATCTATATTGTAATTCAATCTCTAAGAAATTTAAGAAGGTAGTCAAGCAAATAGCTAGAAATAGTACTGGAGAATAGTTTAATGTAAAAATGTGATTTTTGGAAAAAGTGTGGCTTATCACATTGTTGCAATAATTTAAGCACTTCAATTGATGGAATTGATTTCAAAGGATTTGTTCCTAATGAACATTTTCGAAACACGTTTTATCGAAATATCCTAAATCTTGAGTTATACAAATATATATGTTAATAAAACGTTTAAATG
This sequence comes from Julus scandinavius, assembly GCA_034696685.1. NCBI lineage: Eukaryota > Metazoa > Arthropoda > Diplopoda > Julida > Julidae > Julus > Julus scandinavius. The sequence goes on along the minus strand of JAQGAE010003365.1, from coordinate 12,896 downwards.
CAATGAATTTCATTAAGAGCAACTTCGGGTGCCCCTCCTTGAAAGGCACGCAATAACCAACAAACAAAGTCACGATTCATCTTCGGCTCGATGTTCAAAAAACCACTGATTGCTCAGATTAAAATTCAGAACAGGTTCCTTTTGCACATAAGTAAATTATCCTAATTAATTCATGTAGTTCAGTAAACTCCTTCAGCATTTCGAATTCTCTCTGTGTACTATTCTGTGAAAGTAATTATTACTAAAAAAACACCGCCGCTCTTAATGCGAACATGTCAGATTCTTTTTAGGATTAACACAAAAATAAGAAATAATTTCCCTCAATTCATTTCCTTTAACATAAGTTTTATTTTAGTAACATATAATGCATATTAATTCGTAATGAAGATGAATTTTTCAGGAAAAGGAATTTGAAGGAGAACGTCTGACCTTTCTTCCAAAACTGTAATTTGTTTTCAATATTATTGTTTAAAATAAGTTAAAATATTGATATTTCCATGCCATTCACATGTTCTCAAATTATTACACATGTTAATTCCAACTTAAACAAATTAGGTGTTAAAAGGGATTCCAGCAGCACATACATTTTGTATAGGCAAGAAAATAGCAAACAACTATTAATATATGAAAGAACTTTCCATCGCTAATTTTAAAAGAAAATTACTAAGAATTTTACTTACGAATTAGCAGTTTAGGGAATGAACCAAGTATTTACATGGATGAAAAGGAGGGAATTTAAAATAACGACGAATTTTCATTTCCGTTTTGGAAGTCATTTTTTTCATACTAATAACCTGCATTCATTATTTTCATTTTTGGTTTTCATTCATTTCAAAATGATTGTCATGAAGAATAATACAACAATGAAACACCCTAGAGTGCATACCAAGCAACCCATTTCATTACATCAGGAATCTTAAGCTGTTCTTTCTTGTATATATTAGTGGCATTCCCTGTTCAATATCCAATTTGTGGGCATTTTAAATATAAATGTGTGTGAATTTAAGCTCATCTATCCGCCTTTGCAACAATAGATCCTAAGACAACGGAGGTTTTATATATAATCGAACAACATCTTTTTTAAAAGAAGCAATCATTTAACAAAAGTAGTTTTTCAGTTTCTTTTTCAAAAAAGCATCTAATTATGTTAGCATAAATATACAAAATCAATAATAGTTGCTTATATACAATATAATCAAGCTTCCAATTTAAATACAAATATGAAAATATATTAAGAGTAATTGTATTATGTGGAATTATAATATTATAATATCGAAAAAGTCTTAAATTTGTTGATTTGTTTTCTTCCATCACATTGACGATGCAGTTATATTAAATTATGTTTGAGATATTTTTATACTTTTGGTCAGTTTGACCACTTATAGTTTTGCCCAGTTGAACCGTCTTCAGTGGGGCTCTTTCAGCCAGTTGAAGAGAAACAGTTTTTTGTCAAATGCTGGTAACTTCTCAGTATTCTAAATAGAGTGGAGTATTTCTGTCAAACTCGTGAAATGTTTGTAATTGCCCTGAAGGTGGTATATAAGATTATCACTTTCAATGAGTGAAATTTTAAATCACAATCACAGCCAAACAAAAAGAGATTAAATAAAAATAAAAATTGTTTAAAATAGCTAGATAAATCAGTAATGGTATTATTTTGTCGTTTTTCACTTTGAAATAGTAGATTTTTTTTTAAATTAATAAACAAGTTTGAAAAATGACTGATAATTTCCATCTCATGCATCTCACCTGCTGGCAGAATGTGCAAATTAACAGACATTTTTCAAACTTGTTTATTAATTTTAAGAAAATCTACCATTTCAAAGTGAAAAGCAACATTCAATTTCACTTGCTGAGTTATCAAGCTATTTTAAACAATTTTTATTTTTATTTAATCTCTTTTTGTTTGGCTGTGATTGTGTTTTAAAATTTCACCAATTGAAAGTGATAAGGTTATATATACCACCTTAACACATCTGGCTGCCTTATGATGGACCATATCTATATCCTAAATATGAACTATCCTGTTAGGGTTCCAAATAGGAGCGCTATAGTCCAACATAGGGTCAACCAGAGTTGCGTAGCCAGCTTCCTTTACGTTTTTTGCACATTCTCGAAATACGAGTTGAATGAAACTAAGGCTGCACCAACACATCTTCGAAGAAGACACTTCACCAAAAGACAAAATCCTCAAAACGACTGTTTTTGGAGCAATGATTGCGGAAACTTAATGAACACCCCTTTTAGATATGTGTATGTGATCCATTGCTTTAACGGTCTTGTTGTGTCCTGGCGTCGCCTAAACATGCACACGACGCTAACAACAAACACTATGACTATGACTATGACGTGTAGCATACCCTTTGAGACGGGTACTCACTAGGAGTCGCTACGGTATTTTTGACATTAAACAGATTAGATTAGATTAGAATACTCCTTTGGACCGGAGGGTCCAACAATAGACCAATGCACGTTAGTGTGCCACTCTGCAGACTCCCTTACTTAACGGTAGGGGTTGCAGTTGTATTTAATTGTGTTCACAGCACTAATGGTGCTGTGTTAATGGCGTTTTCTACCACCCGATGGCGCCACTTGTTCTAACAAGATTCAGACTAACCACACCCTGTAATGGCCGCTCGCATCCATTGTTCTAGGCGCTCATAATTAATTGTAATTATGCCAAGATTAAACAATAAACAAGTATTGTAACAACACAACAAGTCTCCCGGTGACATCCACAATAGGTTTCATTTCCTTTTCATGAATTTCCTATTATAAAAATCCATTTGTCGTAAATTTTCCGTAATCCTGCTGTAGGTAAATTTAAAGTCCAAAACTGCTGTCCAAACATCCGCACATACATATTTACAATAATCCATAATGTAAGGATTATTAGCCATGACGTAACCATCGCGACCGGTTCAGTCCAAGGAGAGATGACACTATATGTAATTAGGCGGCCTCATGTATCCATAGCAAATTATTCCAAAGTTAATTTACTGAAACTGACGTGGCTTTGGAATGCACCAATATCCGACAAAATTCCCCAAAAATCGATGGGTCTAGACTGCATCCTCACTGCGAAGATTTCTACAAAAAGCACCGAAAACAGCATTATAGGTTTGCCCCAGGGCGCCCTGGCAACGTTTTGCTTCTGTTTACCTATGGCCCTGACAGAGCATCCTGGCTTGGAATCGCTTCAAGTGCAAACATCAAAACGGAACGACGACCAATGGGAGCGCCCCAAATCCAACTGCGCCATGAAAACCATAGTTACGACAGTGCAATATTCGTTTATTAACCAATTGTCAAAAGGTCAACAATGGTCAACGTGAACATTTTTATGGGTTAAGAACGTCGTTAAATACACCATCATCTGAGGAAGGGAGAACCCTTCAAATCCAGCTCGTGCTGGACAAACACGTGCCAAAAGAACCCTACATCCTTAAGTGCTCGCCAACTTACCTCAGGGGAATCCGTCAAAAATTGCACGCGACATTACGATATGCCATTTGCTATAGACTGCAGTTTACCTCAACTGGACGAATGTTTGTTTGGATTGGATGAACTTTTACCTCGACAAGAGTAGCTTGGCAAGAATGGAGAACCTAGGGAATGTATTGACTTAGGCAACTTTTGCATCTACTGGTTCGAGTTTTGCAATGATAAGAACTGCTGCCTTGATAGCATTTGCTGAACTAACTAGTTTCTTATTTTCTTAGAATAGTGCAGCTTTTTCGACTTGAGAAACTTTGGACTTGGCCATTTTTGTTTTGACTAGAGCATATCCCCAGTGAAAAATATGTAGGGTCATACATGTCATGGTATCGTAGATATGTCTAAATTTAATATTTTCCATATATGTTTGCATGAAAACATTTATAGCGTCATATGCCGTTTATTGTCCATGTATGGAAATGATATACTCACAATGTGAATATAACCAATGAGCACATATGCACTGTTGGACTAAGTCCACTTTGCAATTGGTATTAGTGTTTTGGATTTGTTTTTGCATTTTTTGGTAATTTATAATAGATGTGAAGAGAGGAATTAGCATAGTCTTGGCCGATTTTTAGAGAAACTATCACAGCATTTGCATGGAAACCTCAGTCATATGGTAGACGAACTGGGAGTTGAACCCAGGTCTCCCGAATGAAAGGTCAGTAGTGCCCACCTACAAAGCAAAAACTAATGTCTTTATTTAAGACTTACTTGTAGACGAAATCAAGACTTTATGTTAGTGAGGTGGAAATGGATTATGTCAATGATGGTTGACTGGGGAAGGGGTAGAAACCGCGCTCTGGTGGTGGAGATAAAGATATGGGGATATGTGAGCATGATATGATGCCAATCCAAGGATATGGTAACACAGAGGAAGCAGGGGTCTCATGAGAATAATTGTATATTATCCCATTTCGGTGTTGTGGGTACGTGTTTAGAGGTAAGTGCAAAATATTTTTTTTTTCATAAAAGGGGATGCTTTTATATGGACATGTGGAATGAAGTAAATATAACAATAATACAAAACTGTGAGCTGGTTTAAACCTATCCCCGTGAGAGAAAAAACAACAACTCATAGGTCCATTTTTTCCCCTGTACATGTTTCCCGGTATATGTTTTCCCGTGTTGGGGAGACCGGGGCAGGTTGGATCATATTATTTTTGGTACGTCATAGCACTACATATATGGGTTCAAACAATACAGGAAAAAAACATCACAATTTTAGAAACTCAACCTTATAAATTACCTTGCTAACTGCAATGTGGGACTCTGCCCACCTGGCAGTTAAGATAGTTTTTTGGAATTGTTATTTTTGTGTGCTAATTTATAATAGATGAGAAGAGGAATGAGCATGGCTACGACCGATTTCTAGAGGAACAAGCTAACATGGAATTGGCCTGGTAACAAGCATAAACATAACTACATTAAGTACAACTTCTATGTTTGAAATTTACCTGAATTATAGTCAAGGAATGTAGGAATCGCTATATTGACTTGTTTTAACAACAGCGGTTCTTGTTTTTCATCCCGACATGACGATTTGAGAACATATGCGAAAACAGAAAAAAGGTGTCACAGGAAAAATGGTTCTAATTTAGAATATTAGGAAGTTGCCACAATATAGCTCAAGAATGTGATTCTCCAACTGGCTGAAAAAACTCATAAAACCCGCTTTAGACATTCCAACTGAGCAAAACGATGAATGGCCCAAAGTATCCACCCTCTTACGGTATACAAAAGGATCAAACAAATAGGATTAATGATACCTCAATGCTGAGCAGTCTACAGTAATATACAGGGTGGGCCAATAAAAAGTAAGCCAAATTTATAAAATCATAAAATGGTTATTTGTTAATGGAATTTATTGAAAATTTGTACATGTGTACTTAAATAGGTTACAAAAAAATTCACTATTTCAATTTGTGCTCAAAGTTAGCACCTTTTGCGGAAATACAAGTCCTAAGGAGCATACGTCATGGGCGATTGCCTCGTCGATTGTTGTTTGATCATTTCCATTCCAAGCGTCCAAAATTCGCTGCTTCAACTCGTCGATGTCTGTTATCTTTGAGGATACACTTTGTCGACTATTATACCCCAGATTGCATAGTCAAGCGGATTTAGGTCGGGACTGTTGGATGGCCAAAGACTTGAAGGAATGAACGCAGACATCGACGAGTTGAAGCAGCGAATTTTGGACGCTTGGAATGGAATTGATCAAACAACAATCGACGAGGCAATCGCCCATGACGTATGCTCCTTAGAACTTGTATTTCCGCGAAAGGTGCTAACTTTGAACACAAATTGAAATAGGGAATTTTTTTGTACCCTATTTAAGTACACATGTACAAATTTTCAATAAGTTCCATTAACAAATTACAATTTTATGATTTTATAAAGTTGGCTTACTTTTTGTTGGTCCACCCTGTACAAATGGTAAACTTTAATACATTCTCATGCAAGGCATCGTCTATGATCTTCAATAAAGACATTTTCTTTTCATACAGAAATAACAAAGACGCCGCAATGCCACACTCCACAACAGGTTTCCTTCCAGTTCCAAAGAGGTTTTATGGATTCGCTATTAGAAGCATACGTAGATAAATAGCTAGGGTGCTGCGTTACGTTTACGGCTCTTGTCTTCCCTTCCTTTTCTTCAACATGGGAATGTAAGAAACGAGCAGGTATACGCGGTCATAAAGCAAATAGGTGAAATTCATGACCCCCTCCCCCAAAGTACGCCATGAATTTGCATGAAGCAGCACTGAAGGAGTACCTTTGGGTCCCTTGGCTCCGACGCTAGTCTCTCATTCTCAGGTTTATCTAATTACAGCGGGGCAATTACCGTTGTCGGCATTCATCAACAAACTCATCAACATCGTATTCTGGGGCTTCGTGCAATGCAAAATGACGATCCGAGAATCATTGAAAGATCAAGAAAAAAACGTGCGTAGAGAGACGACTGGTGGTGTACAACTAAGACTCAATCGTTCAACTCAGTATCCTACTGTCAGTATGAGAATAAGCCATGTGATGAATGGGTAAAAAGTCCATATACACAGTATCAATGGAAGGTATACAGTATCACCTTTGAGGACACCCAACACCATCGTTATGGCAAGCCGACCATTGGCAATTTCTTTAGGCAACTTTTTAATCACCAAATTGGAAAGCGTTGTTTACATTTGAACCTTGCGCACTTTTTTGGCACAAAGTTTGCTGAAACCTTAGGACAGAAAACTGGCGAGCAAACTTATCGCAAACATGCTTCTGAAACCCTGTTTTTGTTTCATGTTTTCTCTGATCTTGTCATCCAGCGGTCCGGATTAAAGAAAAAAAATACTGGTCAAGAAGCTCCTGCCAAGGCCTGTTACGATGACAACGCATTTCACCGTGTTGTTTCTATAGTAAAACGTGGTAGCATATACTAGCTAACGTGGTTAGCTATAGAAACCACGTAGTGAAATGGGCTTCATCATCGTACACAGTCCTTGCTGGGAGCGCTATGACCAGACCATATCAAATTTCGCAAGGCTGTTTGTCAGAAATTTTGCTTCAAAACACTTCAAATTTGTCTTTGTTTTGTATTTATTTTGGAGCACACCCACCTTAATGCTTTGTACACATTATATGAAACATGAAATAAAGTTTATGCAAACCACCCTGATAAAAAAAACAAAGATTTTTTTTGTTATTTGGAACGTTGTTTTCTATTTTTATCAATAGAAAATTTCTATTCGTTTTATTGGTTTCAATAGAAGTCAATAGAAGACAATAGAAAACAATACAGGAACCTTAGAAAACAATTAAAACCGATAAAGTGTCCAAATAACAATTAAAACCAGGGAAAGTTGTCAAAACGTGGTTTTTTATAGACATTTTTCCATAAGCAGATTTGTCCAAATGTACGTAGTTGTCCAGACAGGAACAAGGGTTGCTCCATGCACTTCATTGCAGACGATGCTTATACTAGGGTGAACATAAAAACTATATTCGCATCGTAGCGCATGGAGTATTAAGGCCTTGGTAGGAGAGAACCTTGACCATGAATCGATTTTTCCCTTGATTTTCTCTGTCTCTTGAGCGATCACTGAAATGTTTCATGGAAACACGTTTTTTGGCCAAAAGTTTCCTGAAATTTGGTTGCAGAAATCTGGTGAGCATCCGCAAATCATAAGCATATTTGCAAAATCCTGCTTGAACTGAAAGAGATTATTTACTGACACTGTATGTGCTGGAAACACAGAAAGGTTGTTGGAGGTTGTTATTGATGTTAGATAACAGAAAAGGTATTACTTTTGCCTTTTAATGAGAGGTAGGAGGGGTGAACACACTTAAGTTGCTATTATAAGAGGGTTACTGTAGGTGGTACCAGTAGTGAGTGCTGTTTGCACATAATCCCCATTTCAGCTTCCTCTTTCATATAGTGTGTACTAGACATTATAAATACGTCATTGTATAAACATCTAAAAGGCGAAAATCTAATACATTACCAAAGTTATCTCCAAGCTTCCATTTAACTATTAGAAGTCCACTGGTCCAAACAACCTCCAAAGGTTTATAGTATTTCTGTGGGACTAGCAATTCCACATTGGATGTCATTGAACGAGGAAATTTTTAATGTAACAGTTAATGCAAAATTTGCCATTCGAATCCCCTGATGGAGCTTCGGGCAAATTCAGAGCCGTTGTATATGGTGTATTTATGCATGCAATTTAACTTTGGAGTGCACTTCCAAATGATAGCCAAATCAATTAGAAATTCAAATTAATGGTGATGTGAGGTGTCCTATGAGATAAGCGAGTCATCTTCCTTTCATTTCGGGATGGGGATTTTGCTTTTCTACAATTATATGCTGTCCAAAAGCCTTGCTCATAAATGCAAGCACCGATATCATTGAAATTAATATTGTGAAACAAACAATAGAGAAGTCGGATGAACGACTTCAATGAAAAGTTCAAAAAGCTAGCAATAAACACCTTGATAATGCCAAAATATTATTAATAACCCATTAGGAAACGTGGAATGGTAGTAAGGCTAGCTACCCTGTGGCCACAATGATTATCCGGACCGGAAATACTGCCCAATGGTCAATGGCGTCACAGAATCGAAGGCAGTAAGCAGCAAGGCGGCGTCTGTAATCGGTTTCCAGATCCATTAAGCAACAAATCTTGCAGCCAGCTAAGGGACAAAGCCATCGATGATTGAGTCCTGCCATCGCATGTGCTTATTTCGTTATAATGGTCTCAACGACGAGGAAACCTGAAGCAGAGACATTGGTATCCTCCATTTCCGCTCATAAAAGTTGATCTGGGCTACGTGGCAACAATGCCACATACATTGATTTTTCATTATTTGACATTTAATCGTCTCTTCTGTTCCTTTTCCCCGACGTTCGGTGGCGACTGGGAGCTAAGACTCGGCTTAAGCCGCTATTGTGCGTCACAAAGGCGATGTTTCATAAACAAGCCGCAATAACTGACAATGGTGCCAAAAGACATCGAAGACACAATAAATGGCCTGACAATTAAAAGGAAGGATTCGTAGGGGGGATTCGTAGTGACACGGATGAATAAAGGTCATTTACTGAAATACTTCTCATTTTTGCGATCTGAAGCGAACAAAACTTGACAGAGGAAGACTTCTTTTAGGTTTTTCCTGAGAAACTTTTACTGGGACCGATTCATGAATGAGACTGGCGTGTGATTATTGGCAACTGTATATATATATTAGGGAAGGAAGGTGTTCTTGAAGATAGATCCCTTCCCCCAATCCAAGATATTTTACAAATTTCAAACCGAATCAGTGAAATGTGAAAGGGGAATTGCACTTTAGAATTAAAAGTGTGGTTTTTCTAATGTAAAAGTGCGAATTGTACAAAGTAAAAGTGCGAGTTTTCTAAGGTAAAAACGTAGTTTTTCTGAGTTTAAAGTGCAGTTTTTCTGCTTTAGAAGTGCAATTTTTCTGTTTTAGAAGTGCAATTTTTTTTTAGAAGTGCAATTTTTCTGTTTTAAAAGTGCAATTTTTCTGTTTTAGAAGTGCAATTTTTCTGTTTTAGAAGTGCGATTTTTCTGTTTTAGAAGTGCAATTTTTCTGTTTTAGAAGTGCAATTTTTTTGGTTTTAGAAGTGCAATTTTTCTGTTTTAGAAGTGCAATTTTTCTGTTTTAGAAGTGCAATTTTTCTGTTTTAGAAGTGCAATTTTTCTGTTGTGCCCCTTTTTTAAGTAAAATCGCAATTTGTCTGCATTAAAAGTGCGATTTCACCTGGGCCAATTCCCTACCGGGCCCTAACTAAAACTGGCGATCATAAATATATCGACAAAATAGGCCAGCCCAAGTTTCTGGACCCTATCCTGGCCCTCTCAAATGTGTTGACGTATACTATATATATATATAGTTTGTCCACTTCAATTATCATTTTGCTACTTACTGTCAAAGAATGTTGTGATTGGAATATATTGAAATAAAATTTCCTCATAATTTCAGTCTAATTGTTTAAATAATCAAAGCTTAGTCGCAAAACTGAGTATAACTTCCATAACAGTACTTATATAAAGACTTAATTATTATTAAAATATGTTTCAAAATTAAACCATCATTCAATAAAATCAACCGATATCACAAATGATTGCCAGACTAAATGTGTAAGCAATAGCCAAGTTGCTTCTCTACACAGAATTGTTACAATGTCGTAAAATGGAAAACTTGATAAAAACTAACTGACTAAGACAGAATTCAGTTAAAAGGTTTCCAAATATTTATCTATTTGATATACATATCTAGTGAAACACATACAAAAATTAAGGAGAATATGTCAATTTTTATGAACATCTACAAATACCTTTGTGTAGTAAATATAATTTCAATAAGGTTTCGATGCAAATTAATTCAAAGCATGACATATTTTGAAAATTATAATAGCACGAAGACTTCATGAAGTAACATTCAAACGTCGTTCAGAATTTCAAAAGTTTTGCAGAATTAGTCTGAAAGAATCCAGATTCGCAATGAAATCTTGCAAGTTGTAACACGTACATTTCTTATCTATTCTTTCCAATCAACTTGAAAATCTATAATCTAGTACATTTGTAACCTTGCGATATAAATACAAATTATTCAAGGAAATACCAGTAAAATTCATTTAGTTATACTTCTATAAAAGCAATTCTTTTTCAAATAGAGGAATACGTTTTTTGTTTTTTTTGTATTTTTGATCAAATTTTGTCTTCTCAACAGATACATGCAGTTGCTATGTATTTCGATCTCTTCAGGATGGATATCACAATATTTGAACAATTGTGTGCAAATATTCCATATGCGTCGAAAATTGCATAAGGACCTGTGAGAGGGATTTTCGATATCTTGCATCTCATATTCAAATTAAAATGACCAGAGGGCATATCTGAAAGCAAGCATGCAGAGATACCTGTATATAGAGTTTCAGATCAACACCAAATGCCACAAAAATAGTCCAGTTGTAATTTTAATTGGCACAAAGCATATCATTATTTACAAGAAAAGTAGCCAAAACATGACAACATACAAGTACATATGTATCCAAGTGAAAAATTTCTATGTATCAACATAGAGATTTATTACTAATTCGATTAATATGGAATCGTACATTAGCATTGGAACCCCTTGAACACTGCTACACATTACTATGTCAAAATCTTCTTAATAAGGGCCATATAATAAAATTCCACCGATGGTTATTTTTCATTTGGTCTCATTTCGTTTTTTACATTGTCTGCACTTACTAGTCTCATTAGCATGTTTCATTAAGCCCATTAGTCCCATTGTTTTTTTTTCTGTAAGACCTCATTAGATTTTTAAATTGGGTTAAGTCATTCGCTTGTGGCGCCAAATTTTCAAAACAATGCTGTCCTATACGCAGTAATTTAGAGAAGAAAAAAAGTTCAATTTCCATAAAAATGATAATGTTGAATAAAAACTACACTTTGTATTAACTTTAAGATAATTTATATATATGGAACATAGTGACCTAAAAATTACGATTTTTGCACGGGTCAACAACGGTGAAATAACGGTTTTCTTAGCTAGCCTGACATCAGGTCACTTTGATCGCTTAATTTCACAGTTTAGAAATCGACACTTCCAACAAGAATTAAATCCCATGCATAATCCGGGTAAAAGGGCTAGATAACTTAGAGAAAGCCAATCAGTTCGACACCAAGATTAGCACTCTACTCCAAAAAATGCGCAAGCAAAACAACACACTCCCAAACTTGGTCACCTCAGTTCATGGGCACTCCCATCTTTCCGTTGGCGCCTGTGTTATAGAGGTGAACGTTTCGAAGGCAAACTAGAGCAGCACAGATGGAAACGTGGAAAAAAACAACAAAAGGCCCCGAGGGAGACGCAATTCCAGCATCCATTCCTTTTACATGGATTTAATTATTAATTAATTGGAGAATCCAGAATCGGCAGCAGCCTTGCAAGCTTCCAGGGCCAATTCCTCTGGGTCCGCATGCGACTCGTGTTCGATAGGAGGCAAGGCGGCTGAGTCTTGCGCATTCGGAAGATGCGCCAGAGGTTGAATACAGAAACAAACACGAAGAGATAAGCTATTTGTGGAAAGGTTAGGGGGGGTATTGATTCTGCTTTGCATAATGCGTCAACCCCACCCCTCCTTGTGCGTACTAGGGCCAACTTTATTAAGGTTAGGTACACACATTAAGCCCGGTTCCGCAGAGCGACGTTGGAGCGAAAAAGAAAAAAAAAAGAGAAAAAAATCCTTACTGAATTATCATGAAGACATTATTATTTTAGAAAACATCATCCACTGACATGGCAACTGCGTACGTAATCCGTCTGGCAGATCGATGATCCCCATTTGTCAAGACGATTCCCGTCTCCTTCCAACGCTACGGCGCTCCTACTAAAGCAACCAGGAGCAGGAAGGAATGCTGCGTCACACCCACGCAGATCAGGAGGAGCCACTGATGAAAAATATCCCCTCAACTCCATGAAAGGGATATTCCCTTTGCTGGTGTTTTGGGGAATTTCCCTATTTGACTTGAACCAGTTTCTCTTGTCTGACTCCTCCCAAGAGATATGGACTACCAATTAGGTTCTAATCGACTCTCCCAGTTGACTAGTGGTGGGTTGATGGGGTTTAGATGCCAAAAAAGTAGGCTACTTGAGGTGTGTTTCTAGAAAGGGCCCTGTTTAAAGGGAAATTCACAAACTCGCCAGCAAAGGAATTATCACTTTCTTTTATGGGGTTGGAGGATAATTTACATCAATGGTTCAAGAAAACAAGGTAGAATTTTCGAATTACAGCCACATTGTTGGTAAGGGGCCATTCAAAAATTATGTCACACCTAGGGGGGTGGGTGGGTTGTTTGTTTTTTGTGACAATTGTGACCAAG
>JAQGAE010003364.1:0-14928 GCA_034696685.1 Julus scandinavius | reverse complement strand
TCCAAATAAAAGATCAGTGTTAGCATTTCTGTTCCGCTTTAATAATACAATAAATTTCCTTCAAACATACCTCAAAATGACGGAACCTTCCGTATCTCACACACCCCACACATAACTTGGAAATCATCCGTATTGAGACATTGAAATAGGTGAGATAGTGGTTATGCAATCAGCTTTTCAATCTGAAGACCTCCATTCGATTCCTGGGTCAACTGTATTGATTGTGGTTTTCCATGTTTTCCACAGTTGTTTCCAAACAATTGCCAACTTACAAAAAACATAAATGAATGGAAAATTGAATGTGACCTGTGGTGACAAATAGAGAAAAAACTACGCAACTGTTGTAGAGATATTCTGTTATTTTTATAGTAGTATTCCGTTATTTGCATGGAAGCATTCCGTTATAGTATAACACATCAACGGAAATAATGATAACAATAAAAGGAATTTTGAACCCCTCAAATGGGTTGGAGATGCCAAAGCATTAAGAAAATATTCTTCTACTTACCTTCAAAATTCTGATATTAACTGAAAATTCCTGTAATCGACTATAAATTGCTGGAATTTCCTTTCTTGTGATATGATTATTTATAATAAATGCTGTACATTAGTTATACAGTACAACCAGAACTAAGATGTTTAAATGCATCCTGTGTAGATGAATAACCTCTCTAAAAGCATAATATGCTGCAGTCCTGACGTGGGAACCGTGTTTATAAATGTACCTGTCTAAAAGCATATTTTTCTCCGGTCCCAAGCATATGCATTTTTACTAGTGGTGCCACCTATACGATCTGCCAGCAACAGGAAACCGTAAACGCCACAATTCATCAAACTCGGCCACTGGCCACCAAACAATCCGGATTTGAATCCAGTGGATTGCACAACTTGGGGAGTACTCCAGGAAAAAGCTTACAAATCGAAGATTAATAATATCGAAGACTTGAAAATACGAATTAAGAAAACTTGGATTGAACTCGACCAGTATATAATCGATACGTCAATCAAAGAATGGCTCATTGGACTCCGGGCTTGTGTAAATGACCACCGGAGAACATTTTGAGCACATTTTATAATTCATTTTTGTTTCAATACTATTGTTCTATGTAAGTGCCAAATTTCATGGTGGAATATAACCTTATCACTTTCAATGGGTGGAATTTTAAAACACAATCACAGACAAACAAAAAGAGATTAAATAAAAATAAAAATTGTATAAAATAGCTTGGCAAATTAGCAATGGTATTACTTTGTCGGTTTTCACTTTGAAATGGTAGATTTTTTTAAAATTAATAAACAAGTTTGAAAAACGTCCGTTAATTTGTACATTCCGCCAGCAGGTGGCAGAATGAGAATCCAAATTAACGGACATTTTTCATGCTTGTTTATTAATTTAAAAAAAATCCAAAGTAATACCACTGCTGATTTATCAAGCTATTTTAAACAATTTTTATTTAATCTCTTTTTGTTTGGCTTTGATTGTGTTTTAAAATTTCACCCATTGAAATACATAGGGTTGTAACCTGGTTGTGATCCCCTTTAAATCGAAGCATTTTTCACGAAATTCCGATTTTTTTTTATAGAGTTCTACTTTTTTATGACTCGCAGTGTATATGGGTTTGTACGGGTATATTTTCCACCCTGGTTCAGATCTCTTTAGACAAATAATAAATGGATAAAGGTAGTATCTCAGAACGATAGCCAATATATGCTGAACCAGATCACATTTTCAAAATAAACAAAAAAAAATGAGGACAATTTATGTGCATCAACATTGTGGATATTTAGAAAACGTCATGTGCAACATCATAGGATGGCCGATAAAACGAGCATGCAAGTTAAATACCAGTCATAACCATCTTGCCATAAAGGGACATCTTCCCAAGGGTCCAAAGCGGCACGATAAACACAATTCTTGCACAAAGGCAGAAAAAAAAAATACGTGTTCGAAGATGAAACGTGTTCCCACGCGCCCTAGGGCCATAAACGCATGTCCGCGGCCTTTTTATCGCCTCGCCAAAGCCGCATAATTAAAACTGGACGTATTAGTCTTGTTTGCATTAAACATTATACAATTGCACGGAGTGCCCTGCCAACACCTGAGTTTCACTCGATCTATAATTTGGCTAATGCCAACAATTATTAATAATTTATGTCGCCCTGTGGTGGGCATTATCAAGTCGCACGGGGCACCGATGACGCAACCCCCGGCATTATTAATTTAGTAACGGGTCATCGATACCATAAAACGAGAAGGTGGAAAAAATATAAAATCAAAGAATCCCCCTCATTCCCAAATTACCTCTCGTCTGCTTCGTGGCACGGTTGTTAATTAGAACGCCATTTTCAACTAATGAATGAGACAACTTACCTAAAATGGATAAAAAAAAGCATCGAATTAATCATCTATTAAATGACACAATTAAAATTGTCACACGGATCAATGTGTGATATGCGAGTAAACATTGAGGAACTTTTGCTTATAAAATACTAGAATGTTTTCCTGATTTATATCCCCTATAAATAACGAACATTTCAAATCTGTGTGATATATTTCATATTGTACGCATAGAACTTAAGGCGCTTGGTAAAAGCGCCATACCAATCATTTAAGTGATCCCGAGCGATCGACGAATATTGCCGAAATCAATGTTCTGGCAACAACAAAAAAACGTCAGATGTTTGCTCAAACATCACGGTAGGCAAACTTGTATTCATTATTTGTTTCAGCAAACCATGTTGCCTCAACATTGTTGCCCCATGTTGCCTTCAGTGGAACCCGTCTTTATGCATAATTCTGATAAAATTCTGGCAATTTTTATTCCCAGAAAACAGTCTACACAGCTTTCAACCAAATTTCTGCAGAATTTTAAAGATACTTTAAACTTGTATGGAAATAGATATGCATAATTTACCTGACGAAATATGTCTGCTGCAATTATATTTCTTTAGTTAATTAAATCTCAATATATTCGGCATTAAATTAAAAATAAATAGGACCGCTAAAAAACATTATTTAATTAAAGTTCGTATTAATTGAAAACGTGAATTTTTAAACTGAAATACGGTGTTATCATCTATTACAAATATTGTCTTAAATAATACGTTGGATAATATAATAAGTCAAGATAATGCTGTATTACAACATATCTTTGTTAAGAGAGCTCCATAATTACGAAAGTTAACCCTTTGATGTAGGTATTAATCACGAAACCTATATAAACCAACCCATTGTTCATTACCCAAAGCAACATTTAAGAAAATTAGAATTACACATACCAGGAATGTACATTAATTATAAACATACAGTATATGGTTATATACCTATAAAGATATAGTTATTTCATTTTACCCTTTGGGACATATCGCTAATTCTATTTTGAACATTGTTGTTTTGAACTACACTTTGCCAACAATTCGCAAATCATGAACCAACTTTGGCACCTTGAAGTTCTAAAACCAAAACGAAGAGGTTATGCTTATTACGTTACACGAGAGCATATTATGCTCTTGCTGAATCAATTTTAACAGCTCTGTGTCAACATATCAACCAAAAATATTTCACATTTAAAATACACATTTTGTTTCCATATGTATAGTTCGAGTGTATAGTACTCGTAGTACAACTGCAACGGATGTCAGAAACACTAAAATCATAAGCCTATCATTGAGGTTTATTTAGAGTAGCCTGCATGTTGCACGTATCCAGTGTTGTAGGATTAAAGGAATATGCTTAAACCAAAACCAAAACTAATATTTTCCGACATACGTTTGGCAAGACTAATGAAAATAAGTGCAAACAAAAAAATGTATCATGATGAGGGATTTCCAATGCACTGTGTTGATTTATTTTTTTATAGAAAAAAATGTCCCCCCCCCCTACTTTCATCCCCAAAAACAACTACACCCTTATTGAAAAATATTCAGCAATGTTCTCAAACAAAACGTTTTTAATATCAGCAATTTCTGAATATGAGACGATCTTTAGTTTGAACAAATTTCCATTATTTTGGCCAAAAGTATATTTTAAAGAATGTACAGTATACATGGCTTGGTCTAAAGCTGGGTCGATCTCCACTGAAGGCAACACGCAACACCCAAACACCAAACATACAAACAATTTACACAAACCTGAAACAACGAATACGTCAACATATGTTGCTGAATGCTGAGGTGTATCCACCAAAAGTTGACAGAAAAACTGAATAAATGTGTCCAGTTTATGACGCTTTTACCAACTGACGTCTGTCAATTTAGATCCACATTTAAACACCTATCTGAGCATGCGCAGTAAAGTAGCAACATTTCCCCTTTGATTCGGGACACCTCCCGAGCAATCGGCGAAATGTTGCCGAAACCATGGTTACGGCAACAAAAAAGTCATAAGTTTGCTCAAACATCACCGTAGGCAGACTATTATTCAAAATTTGTTTCCGCAAACTTTGTTACCTCAACATTGTTTCCCAATGATGCTTTCAGTGAAGACCCAACTTTAGGATTAGCATCCAAAATCCAGGCCCAATTTATTCTGCTTTGTTAAAACTTTCAGACATACATTTGGCAAGACTAATGCAAATAAGCGAAAACCAAAAAATGAATCATGATGAAAGATTGCCAATGCACCGTGCTGTTTTAATTTTTTAAGAAAACAATGCCCAAAAAATGTACAAAATTATTGAAAAACATCCAACCGACATGCTTAATTCATTTTTTTATTTAATTTTTTTATTTTTTTTAATTTCCAATAATTTATGAAGATAAGATGCATTTTAGTTTACACACATTTCCATTATTCTGGCCAAAAGTATGTTGGAAAAAATGTACATGTCTTGGTCTTAGGATTATCATCCTCATAACATGCCAGGCAGAAGGATGCTGCTGATCTAGATACAGCAATATATGTAACCATAAAGAGAGCGTCCCTAAAATAATTGCAAAAATCTGCCACTCAAAAAAAAAATTAACGAAACACAACCTGGGACAGCTGAAAAACGCATTTAGGGAGGGAGTTGAAGATTTAAAAAACCGACCTTATCACGTTTTCTACTTTGGTCCCTGGACGTTGTCCAATTGCCGCCCGAGCAATAATTCCCCGTGCGAAACACCCGTGTTTGGGGATGACCTATATATATATATAAAGGGGGTCCGAAATAAACCAGACAAAATAACAAGGAACCCACCTTGATGCGTGTTTACTTCCAAAACTTTACCTTTGACAAAATTGGACTGGAGTGCCAAAGCAGCCTCGAAATAGAAGCGTTTGCAAGTGTACATAAACCATCGCAGATGCAAGAGAAGCATAAATATTGTAACTCCAAAATGCCCAATGTCTGTCAAGGACTGGCTTCCAGAGGGAGAAGTAAAGAAAAAAATATCCCAAAAACGCATTCCGGCCTGTCCTGTTTTGAAGTTTGTTCATCGTCTAAAAAAAGGTTCACCTGTTCCACAATTTCTATTTCAATTACGGCTAACAAAACTACGTTTGATGCATATGGCAGCGACCATCATTTCGCAAAAATGTACAGCCTCTGTGTGTGGAGTTTCAGAATATGGTTGGGGACGACGAATATGATATCCCAAGTTTACCAAAAGCGGCTCAAATGATTATTTATAACGCTTTTCAAGCCTGGCATCTGACAACTAAAGACTGGCAAGTCTGGCATAACAATAATTGGATGATACTTCGGCGTGTCCATCTCATTTTAGAAAAAGAGATGTCTAAAATTTTAAGATTTCAAATTTCAAAGTTTGTGTTTTATGACTTGTAACACGTTTTCATCTTGCAAGAACTTGAGGTGTCGAGTTTAAGGATCATTTCTCGTATCCAGGGCATGCACAGGTATCCAAATTTGGAGATTGACTAAAATTACTTGAGGCCATGTTACTATAGCTTGCCAATAAATTCAGAGACAAGTGACATTATGCATGTTTTTTTCTTGTGTGTCTGTCAGCACTCCTTTATATAAAAAGTCTTTTTTGTAAAGTTTAGCTTTAAGAAAATTAGACTGTCCAGTAAATTCCTTGGAAAAAATTTCAAGCATATATCAAGTTTCCCAAGGCTCATATCTTAAAAATGCCAAGTACTCCTTGATCAACTAATTACCACAATATTTGTCAAAAGAGTCAAGACATTTTTATAGAAAATTATTAAATAATTATTTTCATATTTTATAACTGAGTTGAATATATGGCATTTTATGATTAACAGAAATTTCCAGATTTTGACAAAAAATTCCAGCACACGACTTTTTGGAAGTGATCAAAACTCAAGCACATTTCAAATTTTTAAGGCTACTGGACATCCTGAAAATAGCTGAAAAATCTTCATTCTTATACTTTCATGAATAGCTGAATTTAGATTTTCCCCTTCCCATCACTTAAGAAAGCACGACGTTTTTAAGGACTTGAAACAGCATGTTTACAGCAAACATTCTCTGGTATGGTTTTTCGAGGCTTTTAATGACCTAAACAAGACAATATGTTAAATTTAGTAAGTCTGATGTGGCAGTCCAAGGGAACCCTAGGTTTTTCGGGACCAAAAAAAAAAAGCATTAGTCCCGCGGAAGTCTTTTTAGCCGTCATGATGGAATGGACAAATTTTGGCTATATAAGCATGCTATTTTGGACCATGCCAAACAAGTCGTATTACACAGTGAACCCTGGTCCCTAAATGTGGGTTCAAAGCAGCCCCTCCCTGTGCCACACAGCCAAACAACTGTTCAAAAAATCATTTCATAATGATAAATGTGTCACAGATTTCAGTCCCCAAACACATGCGCCGCCGCTTGACAGTTCTGTCCTGTCGCATCGGGAGCTAAAACAAACCAATGCCCGGATGGTAATTTCACATTTGCGAGGGATAAACTAGTCCAAAATTGATTTTTTTTATTTTGTTTCAAGCACTGTGCTCAAAGCCGTAAACCGTGACAAATGCAGCCCGGGGTTTGTTGACCCATTTTCCGAAAAAAGCAAAAACAAAAACTGCTACTGTCCCGTTGCCGCGTATTTTCTGCCATATTACCTCACCTCAAAACTCATGTCGTTCAGAAAGTAATAATTCAGATAATTTAAGAACACGTTTTACCTCGCTTATAATGACTTTCGTTATGATGGTTATCTCGCTTTTAAGGACATTCCAGGACACAGGAACTACTTTTGCAGAGGCATCAAGAATAATATGTGAAGGGCTGGATTTTGTTTTCTGTATCATCACAACTTTGGGGTTCATTCAAAAAGGACGTCCTCATGAGGGGGTAGTGGGTTCTGCTGGCATGTGGACAGAGTGGAGGGAAGGGGTAAGCCATTATGGATGTTCACTAAGGATGGTATTTTTTGGTTTTTCTGTTTAATTGAGTTTTAAAGGTCAGTGAAAGGGAAAAAAGACACCAGAAGAAATGTGTCCTCAGTTCCAAGTGTACTTCGACTTTTAAAGACTCAGACAACTCGGAATTATGCCCAAATTTGTGTTAAACACCAATTTTAAGCTGAAATTTCCCTTGGCGGTTAGGAAATTTCCGTTAATCAGAAAAATCTGGAAAAATATCTTGGAATTGGCAGCGAGACTGGTGCTTGGAAATTTATAGGATGGCCCTTTGCATGTTCCATCACATTTTCTGGACACCATAGTGGAAAGGGGGTGGGGTAGCAATATACCCAAAAGACTTGCAATATCTGCTATTCTGAGTCACAATTTTGATAATCTTTCAGCAGAACTTTAAGGATAACAATTCATAAATACATTATTTTTTTTAAAAAATACACAAGTAGAAAAAAATTACAATTACAAATTTTGCAGAATAAATGTATACTTTTTAGTAATTACAGTAAACATAATATATAATAGATATTACTGTCAGTTGATAATAGATACTAAATCTAAATGCAGATCGTTATAACTAAATTTGTAGATAATATTATTATTATTATTATTTTTTTTTTTAATTTTAAAGAAATGGTGAACATGTTTAATTAAGGTGACCTCCTTGCCATTGGACAAGCTGACAACCTGGCCAGTCCTCCACTGTGTAAAGTTGACAGAAAACCGAGCTTTAATAAAGCTTAATGGCATTCTAATGGTCGACAAACATGTCTAGAAAAACAAAATCGTCAATAAATAACAAAAGCGGTGCTTCCAGGATATTTAATTGAGGTTTTCTCTGACACGTACTGCAACGTCATTATCTAACCATGGCAATTAGCAGGTTTATTGTTTTCCTGCTGAACTAAGCATCGATCAACTGTATTTAGGTAAAGAAACCAATGTTTCTCCTTTCCCGAACTAGGAATCCAACATGGTAGAACAACTTTACAACAAAACGACAGTTCTCTTGACCAATCGATGTGGGTCATGCAACGTTATTTGGCAACATCGTCTCGGTATTTCTCAATTGTTTGATAATGTCTTAATATTACGACAACCATCGAAGGTCAGGATGGCATAAATCTTACCATTACAACAAGCTGTAGAACATCTTGCAACTACCTGTGTTACATGACAGACTTAACATGCCCACGAGTTGATTATCGTGACTTGGGTCATTGGGACAAGACATCATCACAAACAGTTGAATGTGGTCACAAAAGTCACATCAATGCTCAACAAGCTGTATACATGAGGGAAACATGATTGGGTCTAAAAATATTGTTTGCCAAGATACAAAAGAGCTCCACCCACAACTGGTGTGTAGCTATTAAAATGTTATTAACATGTTTGTTTAATGTGCAATGGGACCCACTGCATCAGGAGCTGACTTGCCATCTGACAACATGGCCAGGTGTGTATATATATATATATATAGACAAATTAATGCAAACATGTTATTGTTTCGAAATTAATACCTTTTTGACACACGAAAAAGTTTTGATTTGAAAAACATAAGCCTTTGAAATATGCACATTCCAGTCTGAAATAAAAGGAAATTTCATGCATACATTTTTTTTGTAAAATACATGTGTGATATAGAAAAATGCAAATATGCTTAATACATGTGTGATGCTTGAGGGGAAAACATGTACAGAATAATATAGGCATAAAGTAGCATTTCCAGAAAAGATTTCTGGAATTGCTATCATGCACATTTCGAACAACTTCCAAAACTTAATTTCATCAGAGCATCTTATCTTTCTGGACACTAGTTTTTTTCAGCTTAGATGCGTTTCTATATTTTAAACTAAAGTTAGCAAAACAACAAAAGCCGTTGGGGAAAAAAAAGCGTTTGCTTGCATGTAGTGTAAAATATTAAACAAAATTAATGAGTTGGTCTAAGCAGACCTGCAATTTGTGTTTTATATACCCTGGCCCCTTTTTCTTTCATTATATGAATTTATACGTGGGGAAATGGACAAAAAAAGTGCTGTTGTTGTTGGTCCGGGTAGCTTACTATAATGTCTTTTCTTAAGAAAATCCCCCTTAATTCACAATAATATGGATGGCCAATTATGACAACGTTTCCATTCTCCAGGTCCATAATTGCCGTCGACGAGAGTTATGCAAGCCAAGCAACATAGCACCTGGAGCACAATTTCGCCAAATACCTGACCTGTTTTCTTTTCATAATCTGTGGGGAAAAACGATGAAAAAAGCACAAAAAAGAGACTATTCTTCGTTTAAATCTGGCTCATGGATACACGGACTATAGCAGACCATTTTTTTCCCGCTTTCAGTGCGGACTTTTTTGATTTATGGTTGTCTTAGACTGGACGGACAAGACGTGAAGCGTGGGTGCAAAGAATGTCCTGAAGAGAGTGCCAACCTCCCCACCTTCCCACTTCCACCCCCACATAATGGCCAGCATCTATACGGCTATAGAAAAGGCCATGACATGTACCGAGCACATTCGGACAATGGGGAAATCTCTTTGACAAATGAGACGCTGTGGGCCTTTGACTCTTTCGGAGCCACTGCGTCACCCCGGACAAAAGAGGGGCGCAGGCCAAGGCATGATGGGAAAAATGACCTGTCGATAATTAGGGACAAAAAGATGATGGAATTGCAATCAGAAAACACACTTGTGGCGATTATACTTTGTGAACAGGGTGAGGAATTTCAGATTCTGGTCAAACAAATATGAATGCTTTTCCATGCTCTTTCAAGACCATGCAGTGCACCAAATGAGCTTTGCGATATATACATCAGTAACCTAAAATTTTATGGAATTGGACTAAAGTCCTCTATTCTTTTTAAGGTGTTCTTGCAATAGGGAAGACTGGGGAGAATTGAGACACTTTTTACTAAAACGTTTTTCGTGCTTTCACCAATTTTGTCAGGAAATGTGGTGGATATTTGATAGCTCTCTAAAAATGTCTCAATTCACCACACTTGTGGGGTAAATTGAGACACTTCATGAATTAGACAAAATAATTATAATAACTTGTATTTATCATTGTTAGACTGAAAAACGTAATTGAAGTATGACGTAATCTAATCAATTATACTTCAAAAATGTTGCTTCACTTGGATTTCCATATTTTATACTAATATCGTTCAATTTAAATTTTACTAAAATAATTTCGACTTATTTTCACTCATTTAGCTATGATAGTCATAAACTGCCCTAAATCCGTTGTCTCAGTTTACCCCACAGCCAATAGAAACTTAAATTTGCGTCGAATGTAGTAGTAGTAGCGCCATGACCATCAAACACTTCCTCCGTTTCGAAATGCCATTTGATGTGAACACTTTGTTAGGACAAACTTGTCCATGAAAACACGTTTTCTGTTTCGTGTTTGTCTGACATGGCATTATATACATGTTTGCATTTAGTGGCATATCCATGATGTCATATGTGGTAAACCCGTTTGCAAATCTTTTCAAAAACCAATTTTTGTAATGAATTTTTTTAAAAAAGACCTTCAGTCACACAGAAAAATATAAAAAGCCACCAAAAAACGTTTCAATTTCTTCGAATGTCCACTCATTTTTTTTCAACTCAAGTAACTACATGAACATTTAACTTAACACTATCCCTTGAACATAAAATGAGCATAGTTTCATGAGGTGCCATGCATGTAAATTCGGTTGTTGAAGGGGGACGAGGGGCCAAGGGCAATCCCAGTCTTTCAACCTTTTCACCTCTGCGCTAAAGACCAGCTCCCATTCTATTATCAACCAGTGGACAGCCCCGGATTTGAGACCATCGGACAATGGCTGAATTTTAAATACTTGCATCGACAAGTACATGCCCTTCGTGCCTGGCAAGCGAGAACGCCTTTGCAGGCCTCATTTGCAAAATATTCACGCAAAATTGGCTAATGTGAATCGAATTTGGCGGTAGTTGAATAAGTCCGTGGATTTGCATATATTGCAGGTTTGAGGGGGACAGCCTACGCACATTCCGCTCGTATACTGTACTACAAAATTTTGGATATTTATTGCAAATATATATATATATTGGTAAACTATAAACGTCGTAGCTGATAAAGCCTAGATTGTTTATCGCACCAATTATAACCAGTTTTGCTGCATTTTATAAGTATTATATTTTATACATATATATACAAATAGTTTTGATGCATTTTATAAGTATTATATTTATGTTATGAAAACTTATATAGTGTATTAGAAAACAGTATTTTTATCTTATGTAGTATATGATACTGAAACGGTATGTAAATTTGGTTTGATAAGCATTGATAAACCGTATATTTATGCAGATAATGCAATTTACATCTCTTATGGCTAGTAAACACGCAACAGAAACAGGGTTTCATAAATATGTTTGCGATATGTGGATGCTCACCAGATTTCTGAAACCAAGTTTCAGCAAACGTTTGGCCATGAAACATTTCGGTGCTCGCTCAAGAGGCAGTGAAAATCAAAGAAACATTGTTTCCTGGTCAAGGCGCTCCTACCAAGGCCTTTATACTCCACGCGCTTCATAATGGAAGAGGAAAAGCTTTTACTATACGGTGAACACAAAAAACGATATTCACCTCGTGTATAGTTCGCAATGCTTTTTTGATTTGGACAAACATAATAGAAATATGTTAACTAAACCACGTTTCGACAAATTAGTTTGCATAAACTTTATTTCAGTTTCGTGTTTTCTATAGTGTGTACTAATCATTATAAAAGTGTGTTTAAATGTCGAATGTACCAGAGGTGATTTTTATATGCAAGCACCTTTATAAATACCAGTCTAAACGCGATTTATCAACCTACATCAATTAAACAAAAAATTAATCGCAAGAATGCATGTTATGCTGGTGCTTCTTCATCTCACCAATTAACCATTCTCTAATTGTTTCCATGTTGTGGCGTGTCAAGTTGTAATAAACAAGTTTAAACATACGCGGAGTTGTGAAGCATGCATTTATGGCACAAATGATACCGGTAATTCAAACATGAATAGTTTCTTTTTTGTATAATTAAGGCTTTCAGGCATAAGTTTGAAAACATTTCAACCATAGCTTCTGAAAGTTTGAACATTTTGAATGAATGCATACTGCAATGCACTTTTTATTTATGCAATTCGTGCATTTACAACATTTCAAATACTACTATTTGAAACTTCAGGTAATTGTCAGATATATATTAAAGTTTATGGACCATACTGCATGTTTTATTTGCAAAAATGAAGTTTTATGGATATGGCCACCGCCTTATGGCGTGTGGTGTAAAATAGATCCTAGCTGGTCATCGGAATTATTCCAAAAAAATATCCAGTAAATTTGCTGAAAAAAAACTGAAAGAGTTTCAAGGACCCCTCCCACAACCAATTACAGCAATATTTTTCTATAGAGCCTTACAAATTTTTGTAGACAATTTGAACAAATAGTTTCTTATTACAAACAAGGCGATCATCAAGATTTTTCTAAAACGAGGAGATGATTATGAACATTTTTAAAAAAAAATGATTGAGTCATCAAGATTTTAAAAAAAGACAATGCGATCATCAAGATTTAAAAAAAAGACAATGCGATCATCAAGATTTAAAAAAAAGACAATGCGATCATCAAGATTTTTCAAAAATAACGTGATCATCAAGATTTTTTAAAAACAAGGAGATGATCATCAAGATTTTTCAAAAACAAGGCAATGCATCATCAAGATCTTTTAAAAACAAGGCGATCATCAAGATTTTTTTTAAAAAAAGGCAATGCGATCATCAAGATTATTAAATAACAAGGTGATCCTCAAGATTTTTAAAAAACAAGGTGATCATCACGATTTTTCAAAAACGAAGTAGTTAACAAGATTTTTAAAAAAGCAAGGTGATCATCAGGGTGGTAAACTAGTGTTAATGTGATTAAGACGCCAAACCCTAAATTTGAACAATTTCGCTGACCTTTTATGTTAGAAAACCGTTGCCCAATTCAAAATGGCGTCCGACCATTTTCCCCAAATCCCAATCAGCAGCAAAAATACACAATGGCAGCATACTTCCGCGAAGGGGGACGTCGTAACAGGGTTTTTAAATCTTCGAGTGGGCATCCTAATTGAATGGCCACACGGTAGCTGGCAACTTGATAAATATCCCCTATAAATTAGCATAACAGGTCTGAGCGCGTCGTAAACCCGTGTTCCTTACAGGTTTCGAAACTGCGAAAGTGGTTTGTCGTCACAACTACCTCAATTGACAATGTGTGGACGGAGATGGCCATAAAAGCCGAGTAAACATCATCAACAACAACAACAACACATTTTTCATTGGTCAACAAGGCGTCAATGAAAGCGTATTGAAAACCCGTTACCGGGTCGAGCATACATACGGAGACCCGGGATTCCCCCTTATCCCGGTCATTCATACTCCGGCTGACCCAGCGCCGAAAGGTCACGCCGGAAAGTGGGTTTCGATTAACCTCGTTCGCATTTGATTTTTGTATTTTATATATTTTTTTGTTAACTATGGAAAAGTCGGCGAACGTGAATAGCCGTGGCGTTGCGGTTGTAAAAGGGGTTTTCGGGGCCGTGACAATGCGGGGTCAACGGCGAGATCACGGCGGACGAGAGGCACGGATAAGGCGAAAAAATAAGGTCAGCCCGTGCTTCGAGAAGCGATGAAGAGGTCGACGATGATGGCCGAAAGAGGAACGTGTGGGCCCGGCTAGAAAAAAATAACACCTTCGTCCAAGGCTTCAGGCAATTTGAAGCATTTGCTAATATAGTAAAATATCTATCAACTCCATGGATTAAAGGTTTTGTTTGTATAGGACCATGGCGTGAAAAATACATTAAACCGGAGTAAATTACCAATATTAAGATCGAATTGGAAGCATTTATTCAAAACACATGTCTGGAGCAATGATGGAGAAGTGGAAAATCGAAATTTAAAGCATATGCTCCATTTCGGGTTAAAATGAAAATGAAAATACGGGTCAAACATTAGAAACATCGGAATTAAAGCATACACGTATGCTCAATTTCGGGTCAAACATGAAAATGAAAACATCGAGGCATTGGAGCGAAGCATTTGCTTAATTTGTTTTTTAAAAAATGTGAAATATTTGCTTCTGTGTTCCGGATGAGAAAGTTAAAAACACTTGTCTGGACTGGAAAGTTGCACTTAAAGCATATGCTCAATTTTTATTAGAAACATCGGAGCATTGAGCAAAGCATTTGCTTCATTTTTTTCTTTAGAAAATGAAAAATTTACTTTTTTGTGTTCCACCAAAATTAAAGCATTTGCTCAATTTCGGTTGAAACAGAAAGTGAAAATACGGGTAAAATATTGAGACATTTAAGCAATTAATCCAATTGCTTCATTTTCTTTTTTAAATTCAAAACTTGCCCACGCTTTTGTTTTAATTTACATTGCAGCTTTCCGGCCAAAATTAAAGCATTTGCTCAATTTTTTTTAAAGATTTTTTTGAAATACTTGCTTTTTGTTTCTGGGATCAGAAAGTGAAAACATGGACCATGCTTTTATGAGGTCAAAAACTGAACCCATGAACCATGCAGTGGAAGACATACTGAGCAGGAAATTCACA
>JAQGAE010003363.1:0-14933 GCA_034696685.1 Julus scandinavius | reverse complement strand
GGATTTTTCTGAGGTGAATTTCAATCTGTTTTTTCTATAATTAATGGCGAATCGACTTCCTTCCTGTTGGCATAAGTCGAATTCCTCTAAACCACAAACATAAACCTTTCGGTTGACCCATAGCCCCAGCGCTGTGCCCACCCAGTTAAATTCGCTGGAGAAAGCATGCTGCACATTTGATAGTATTGCTTCCTGGATATATCTTAGGCGTGTTTAAGACGTCACAATTTAGGGCTATGTACGAGAAGTAGAGGTCAAGCATGTCGAATGAATACAGGAGAAGTTACACGAAAGGCATTGCATATTGCCTAAAATAGTGACAGAATGCTAAACCTCATCTCACACCATTGAATCTTGATGAGGATTTTAAATGGATCGTACGATGGGCATTGCACATTCTTTGATCTTTAGGGTCAATCATATCTAGGTAGCTAAACTTTCACGTTGCAGGTATACATTGTATATGCCTCAGGATAAGTTTTCATTAACTATCGTGTAATTGCACAGATCCATATCGATTTGATTGTTCTTAAGTAGTGTTGAAAACAATGAAAACCATTGATTAATCTGATGCTGTTGTGCCGCACCCTTTATCTCTTGCATTATTTAATCAGCAGAAAAATTATCAGCAGACAGTTTTTTGTCTAGATCACTACTTTTTTTCTTCTCCATAAAAAGTTGCTTTCATTTCTTTTACCTTTGAAATTATGTTACTAATTATGACCGACGTAATATAAAAAGTTTCTGAATGGATAATAAAGAACACATGCTTATCTTGTTTAAAGATGGCTAATTAGCATTATCATTAAAATCAAATATGTCAATAGCTTTTGGAACAATAGTTTGCGACGTTCGTGCAAAAATCGAAGTGATTGTAGTAAATGTTTTATTCTACTTGTTTTAAGATTATTTTTCTAGCTAAGCATAGATTTAATAGGGAGCAGAGAAATGAAATTAAAGCATTGTTTTTGCAATGTAACCACTTTTGTAGCAGATAGAAGTGATCATCTTGCCAAATCAATGTTAAAAACTACATATACCGCTAGGAGGTGCTGAACCTGAATAAGGCCATTTATTGTGACGAGATGCTTCCACTCTTTCCCGTATCCAAAATCAAAATTACTATTATTCATCACTTTCTTTTCATCACTAACGCCTTACTTTTTTTCTTTTATGCGAATATGCTGAAAGACCTTTATTGTTAAATGTACAGCATATTTTGGCCTTTTTACCCTACATATTAAGTCATATTGACTGGTATTTCATTAGTCAGTGGCCTGCAGTTATATCGTGAGAGCATCTTTATTTTAGGGCAACTGAAAACTAAAAGTGCGTGCTCACCATCGTGCTTAACTTTGGCTTATTAAGGCCTTAAAAGTTTGCTACTTTTTAACATCTTCTGACATGTGTGTAATGCATATAATATAGACATCAGATATGTTTTTAACATGTTCTGATCAAGCATTGAAAGTTATTGAATGCTGGTTGGAAGCATTTGATTTGATCCTGCTTATAGAAAAAAAATGATAATAAAATGTGGTGAACTCATGCTGGGAAATAACGAGTTGAACAAAACGGTCCTATAAACAAGAATTCTAGCTATGTGCACGATCATGAATTAATGTTTGCAAAAATCTTCAAAAACGACATTGTATTGAATAAAATACTCAAATCCGGAACTGTTGATGTAATTGAAAATCAGTTTTTACATGAAAATATTTAGAAAACGTGCTCAAGTGTCACTGAATGTTTCACACGATTCGAAAAATTTTATTATTAATTTGTATATTTCGCATAGTTGTTGAATTCCCTTAACGTATATAAAAATGTCTATGGTTTAATTACACTATATAATATTTGTAGTGCATTTAAGGTGCGTTCAACTCACCATAATGGAAGAAAGTGAATGGTGATGTCGGGCACAAACACTGTATGCCATATTTAGGATGAGAAAACATTTATGACCAGGTTGATTAACCAACGCCAATTAATATAATTAGCGATTTGGGGGTAATTGAATCAAGCAACTAAACTTTTCCATGGTTCAAAACCTAGGAATAAGGTTTAGTAGAGTCTATAAAAAAAGTTGCTGTGGCATGCATGCGAATACCTGGTGTACATTATTTTCGCAAATGACATTTTATGTACAATACATTTTTAAGATCATTTATGCTCACCAGAGATTCTATGGAAAACATACATGCAATTTTTTCACATCCTTATCCTTGACATAACTTTGTCTTATGCCTGGTGATGATTTTTATATTACATCAACCATATATTTTTCTTCGAAAGCTATACTTCTCATTTGTAA
This sequence comes from Julus scandinavius, assembly GCA_034696685.1. Lineage (NCBI taxonomy): Eukaryota > Metazoa > Arthropoda > Diplopoda > Julida > Julidae > Julus > Julus scandinavius. Next base: position 12,619 of record JAQGAE010003363.1, on the reverse strand, counting down.
TAACAGCATTAATGAGATTAACTTTTAGCTATGCTGGAAAAATATTAAACACGAGTAACAGATCAGTTGAGGTTTACATTGTATACATTTTAAGTATACTTATTATCGATAGTTTGACCATAACGTTTAGAGAAAAATCGTCTTGTGGGAACACTTCATGCATTTCCCGCTGTTGAGTTCAAGAGGGCTTGAACTTATAATGCATCAGTGTAATCCTTAAGTCCTTGCCATGAAAACAAAATTATTAAATTACCAACCTGCTTGTCATAAAGAATAATAAATTACATCCATACTTCAACCTGCTGTTGCTATTGCGATTTTTGGATGAGGGAGAGCCATTATTTTTAAAAACATGAAATGTTATCATGAGATGTTAATTCAAAAATAAATATGGGGAAATAATTTATTTTGTGTGTTCTGGCATTTTTGAATTTCCTTGACTATGTATTATTTATTATTGTTTGTTTCACCATTACCCACTTGTACCTATATACATTTAACTCTACGACGTTATTTTGAAACACTTTCTCTTTTTTATGCTAAGCACATTCAAATTATACTTGTTTGAAATGCCCAGCACAGTTTTGTAATATTCGTTAATAACTTTTAATATGAAAATGCAGTATTTTTCTCCGAATAATTTAGTTGAAAAAATTTGTCTTTGTCCTATGTCCTAGTATAAAGACGATTTTATTTTTTATTTTTCTGGAGCAGAAAATCTTACAAAAACTAACTTGCATAATAGTTGTTTAAAATTGTAATCTAGTTTATAATGAGCCGTTAATTCTGTATATTAAGCTGAACAAAAAGTCATCATAAATAATTTGAGGTGGTTTTTTTTCAGTTTATACTTAGAAATAGGAAAACACAACGGGGTCATCACGACTCTAATTAATAGCGTTAATTTGACAAGTATCTAGATCGTTAATGCTGTTTGCAATCTGGAGTTTGGATTTCCGGATATAGTTTTATATATAACATATTCCTAATCTGCATCTTTAATAAGACACGCTGGCGGTGTAAAATAGTCTAAACTGGTTTATATAGAATTCATATAATCTTTAAGTTTGCATGCATCTTTGCATGATGTGTGTTTTGGTTGTTTACCCTTTTTCGAGGTTATTATTGTCTCCATTGTCTGCTTTATGCACTATATAAAATCTTAGACTGTCTGATGATGAGTTAACGCATTTTTTAATTTCACTACTCGCTCTATAATTAGGGCAAACTCATCAGTATAGTAACAGGAATTTTTAACGCCCTTTCTTGAAAATTATATAGATGTCTACGTTTTCTCACGCTCTTCGCTATCATAATAAAACTCCATTATATTTCTCAATAATTTAAGACAATGGTGCTTTAAATATGGTTTTTAACAGCAGATGACGAGGCTGGTTTCTAAATCTTTTTCGCAGTTGATCTAGTATTTCCCACGACAGTCAAATCTCGTTCAATATCGTTAATTAATTCATATAAAACAAGTTGCATGCAATATCGGAATTGAAAATATATAATAGCATATGTATCATAATAAAGAATTATTAAACGTATATTTAATTTGGTAATCTGCATCTGCTCAATGATTTAATGGGTACTTCAAATATGTCCGTTGAGCTATGTTTTATAGAAAATTAAGTAGAATGTTTAGTTTTTGCATAAGTAAAATTTTGCAATTTTCTTAATTCGTTTTGCCAAATTTTAAATTTTATGGACCTGTCCCTAATTTAGAAAACGATTTTCCTTTGCTAATCTTCACATTCCAAAATAAAAAAAAGTTGAGTTAAGATTTTCTATGTAGCTTAACTTAATCTAGCAACTGCTGTGAGCTAAATTCAAAAAGATGGAATGTGATGCAACAAGCACAGTACAGCTTATTGTGCATCGTTTAATAAATACAAAAAGCATTATTATACCGTTAAGATAACTTTTTGTGATTTTAGATAAACCCTACTGCGGTTTGTCCCATATATGTGGTAATAACGTTATTAAAAATAATATTTTTATGAAAGAAAACTACTTTGGTCTGTAATAAGTTTTAGCACGTGATAAGATCACATATTGTTTACGTATATGATATAAGGTTTTTTCATAAATTAGTTGAATTTAATTAAATACAGAGGTTGAATACCTAACGGAGAACTAATTAGTGGGCAGGTCACAATTGCATGAAATGTAGTAATTCAAACACCATTTCAATTTTCAATATTCGTATAATAAATGTATATCGATCAATGTGAAGGATTTCAGAAAGTCATGATTTTTATAACCTTTATTACGTGGATTGTTTTCTATAGAATGTCTTAAGATCAATTTTATGACTCAATTAAATTAATTGGGGGTAGAGCACCCGATATTTTAAAGTTGTTATCCGTTTTAAATCAACCTATTTTTGCCTTTCATGAAACAAAAGGTATTAATTTTGACCAAAGAATTGTTCTTAGGCATAGAGAAAAATGAAAAATCGTAAAATTCAGGGAACTGGTTGTTCAACACTTTATTCTAAACCAAGATACATATACATAGGTAAATTCAAGCCAACCGTGACTAAACTACTATACTGCATATAATGATACCTTTGAACATTTGTCAAAAATAATTGCCATTTTCTGTATCTAAGCAACAGTTCTTATGTTTTGTTTAATATCCAGTTCGACTTTTAGTGTTTTAATTTTTTTAATTTTTGAAACTGACTATTACGAATATATTTTTGTAAGTGCCATTAAGTGAGATTAAATCATACAGAATAATTTACTTAATTTGTGTTGATATTACTTTTAAAATATTGCAATATAATTAATTAAATTATGCTGGAATGTACGAAGACGATGTTGGAGTTTATTGAGCTGTATATTGCCAAATAGATTTGTGCATATGGATTTTAATCTCACTATGAATTTAAACACTATTAATTTACACTATGAATCACGCTGTTTAATGTAGATCGAGCCTGAGTCTAGACAGCAAGTTAACATATTTTACATTTAGTTGTTATTGTTAAATAAAAGGCTGTCGAGTGAAACAAGTATAGTATTAAAAATTAAACTATTGCGACACGTTTAAATGTGGCTTTGAGTAAAAATGTATTAAATCATATTAACAAACATATCACAACTTTCGAATTTTACAAGTAAGCAAATGTTTTTATTACATTTATCCAGCTGTATATGGTCGATTGAATAATAATTCACCTACTGTATTGGTATTCTATTAATTAAATAAGTATTCAACTAAAACTACTGCCTTGAGCAATTGCATTTTTATTTCAGGATACGTTGATCAAATTAAATGCAAACTTGCATTGTCAACTTTTTGTCTGGTATAAATCTGATGATGCTTCCGGATCAAGCTACATAACCTCCACTTTTCTTAACCTGCGCTTCCCCTTACATTTCCTACAATTGTCATTCCGGCTAAATTATTTCCAGATGTAAAATAAAACTTGTATGTCACCACCAAACCAAAACTCGATCCGTTGAAATTCAGCGAAAGATTGTTTTCTTTTCTTTTTTTTCTGAGGTATTTAACGCGTGTTTTAATCCTATAGGGCACAAAAAAACAATGGATTTCACGCAACCATTAATGTCATTGTGTGCACAACTTAGTTCGTCTTTGCAAGGTGGTTTTAACTGTTGTCACAAACCGGCTTAATCTGTGTCGAAAAATAACAATAAAGATGTCGTCAGTGACAATTCTTAAATATTGATGGTTTTTCTTTAGGGCAATTTGTCATTTGTAACATATTTTCATCAAAAACAATAATAATAAATTCTAAAACAACGTTGTTTCGTTAACTATTTTGAATGCATTTTTATTTCTTCAAATTCAAAGCTAGATTGTGTTGAGCACTTTGTTATCTCAGAAAAAGTGCTTTTGCTTAAAAATGATGATGATATTTTGTCGGAATTTGGCCTTAACGAAATTGATTAGAAATATTCTACATTTATCTATAAAACTTCCCCCATTTTAATTAAATTACTTGAACATTATATTTTAAGCTTCACGGATGTTGTTTAAAAAAATACTTGGTTGAAACCAATTTAGAATTTTCGTCTAATGTTTACCACCTACTGCTTTTTTTCATCAATTTGATGTATAGACATGACAATATCTATTTCCTAGAATTACATTTTACTTATTTCTATTAAACCTCCTTATTGCAGTTTCGTTTTACATGATGTAGATTACATGCTTGTCAAAGAGCCGGATTCAGAAAAGTATTACATTTCTAAATCAAAGCATAAATTCCATGAAATAGACAGTGGCAGGTTTAGAGATGTTATTTGTGTGGAGAGGAGGTTGGGGGGGGGGTGCTTTTCATTTTTTTTTCAATTATATCTCATCTAAGATGGAATCGGTATTCACAATCTTTTGAAATCGGTTAAGGAACCATTTTTCAATGCAACCAATATGTTGCATATACTTGTATTTCAAGACACACGACTTTTACCCATACTTATCCTCTTATGCTCAACTAGTCATGAATCACGAAATTAGTATAACCATAATTCACTTTTACGATCACTTTGTGTTTGTAAATGTATGTAAAATCCAGGTTTTGGCTAACTTTTAGTATAATAACATTTGTTATATAGGTTGTGCCATTCTTTATGATTGTCTTTACCTCGTATATACTGTGTTTCTTATCCATGTCACGATGATAAGTAGGACAGAAACAAGTTGTAATTTGACTTTTGTCCGAAATTAATTTGGGTGTATCTCGTATATAATATCACACTGTGAGAGCTACATTGACCCTGGGTGAATACAGAGATGATCCAGTTGAAATCCTTTTTTTTTAATGTCGCTGTTAATTTTTCTCTGTATGTCTTTCCGCTACAGGTGGCATGTTACATTACCCTCCACTTTCCAAACACTTTCTTGTGGCCGATGTGTGCATGCAATATGCATCTGACTATGTTGTGTTACCATGTTTTTTTCACTTACCTCTGCCCACCTACAAACGTTAACCTGTCGAATGCAAGAATGAAAGAAAAAAAAAAACAAGCAAAAAAATTGACCCATGTGCTACAAAAAGTTTTGAGAAACGGTATTTGGCTAGAGAGGAGAGAGTGCAGTTCAATTCTCCTACATTGTGTCCACGTGACTGACGTCACTGGCAATTTTAGTGAATCGCGAAGCTCCAAAATCACGCTGGAGGTTGCCCTATTTTTTGTGTCCGTTTCTCACCTGCATCTCTATTGAAGAAAGCATCTTTAGTTGTGAACCTCCCATAAAATTCCAACAGATCTCAACGGATATATAAAGCAAGTGCGAGCCCTATTTCTGGCAATGGCTCTCATGTATTAGCGCCACTTGTTGGATTCTACCCTTAAACACCGAAATAATGAAGGTAAGCCAAATTGTCCATCTTCAGCCTAAAACACGGGTCTTGAGATAATCGCGGCTATCAACTGTTGGATTACCGTTGTCGTATTGCGAGGATTACTAAATATCTACAAGAATTTCATCGCATCTTGTATGTGCTACGGATTTCTAAAAGGAATATGATTATTTTCATCGAGAAATTTCTACTTCTAATAGTACAAACGTTGTAGCTTGTGCAGTTAGATGTTTTCTTCATTTCGCAAAAATGATGGATGCAAATTCAAAAAATATATGTTGGGCTAGTTTTTATATCAGTCCAGTCGTTTTGGCTTACCTTTAAAGCAGTGCTTTTATAAATGTGCATTTTAATAGTATGATATCAAGAAGTAAATTCAACTTATTTGATATTATATTTATGCTTAGTAATAGTTTATTATTAATATATACGTAGTTTTAAATTCCTATCAGTGCAGAACTGTCAAATTTAGTGTATGCTTTTTAGAGATCATTTCATTTACAAATGAAAAACATGATTATTTCGATTCCAACATAAAGTAAGGCTAGGTTAATTTCCTTAAGATATTAGAGTAAAGTTTAAGTTTTCCATAATTTGTTTGAAAAGTTCTGATACTGATAACTCTTAAAGTTCACTATTAGTTTTTAAGAGTTCTCAGAATCAGAACGAAGATAAAGATAAACACGGTTTGATGTGCTTAATGTATTTTTCAACTATATTTGGCATATATTTCGTAATTTAGTTTTTTAGTTTATCAACCTTTCATTCTACTGAAACGTAGATTGGACAACGTTAAAATTTAGGATTGTTTTTGGGATGATTTAATCACTTTAGTGTTATTTTCAAGGAGAGTTAATATTGCCAGAACATAAAATTAGCAGTTGATTTATTTCATGAAATTGAATCCACAACTTTCGTGGGAACAAAATATTTGCCATGATTCCAGATTTTTTGTATTATTAGTTTGAAAGGAATGCCAAAGATATATATATATATATATATATGTACATTTTAATTCAACGGAAATCTGAATTCTACTGTAAGCATAGAAATCTTATATGACAGGGGGAGGGGGGGGGGACGAGTAAAGGTATAGTTTAAAAATTCTTTGTTTTGTAACTGGATATTCACCCACGTGCACAAGATTCGATGGCTATTATGTAGACCTACATATATTCTTATTGGTATTTGTTAGATGTTAGCATGACATAGTCAAATTACCACTGGTGCTCCTCAATTTCATATCGTTACGTCACCACTGACCCAGTTGGGATGAAATATCGTCCTCGAATTAATTTGCTCATCCACTTGAATGACAGAAGATAAAATGATTTCTTTCTGTAAACACCAGGTGTCCGTCCTTGCGACGCTGTTTTGTCTGGTGGCTCTTGCCAGTTCGCATCCTCAAGGATACGATTTGCCACCAGAACCGGATTATGAAGCACCAGGTCCGGCACCTGCACCAGGGCCCGCACCAGGACCTGCACCAGGTCCAACACCAGGTCCAACACCAATCCGTCCAACTCCAGCACCAATTCGACCCGCACCTGGTCCTGGACCAATCCGACCCGCACCTGGGCCTGGACCAATTAGACCCGCACCTGGGCCTGGACCAATTAGACCTATCCCAGGGCCTGGACCAATTAGACCTGCACCAGGACAGCCATCTCCAGGTCCAGCACCAGCCCCTGGCTATGGCCCTGACGATACCAATGTAGTACTTCCAGATGTTGAAGGGCCTGGTCCAGCACCAGCTCCTGGCCCCGGACCTAGACCTGGCCCTGGACCTGCTCCCGGACCCAGGCCTGGCCCTGGACCAATTCCCGGTCCCGCACCTGGGCAAGGACCAAGACCTGGCCCTGGCCCTGCACCTGGACCAAGACCTGGCCCTGGCCCTGCACCTGGACCAGGACCAAGACCCGGCCCTGGCCCTGCACCTGCACCTGGACCAAGACCAGGCCCAGGACCAAGACCCGGCCCTGGACCAGCCACTGGCCCTGGACCTGCACCCGGACCTGGACCTGCACCAGGACCTGGACCTGCACCAGGACCTGGACCTGCACCGGGACCTGGCCCTAGAGGCCCTGCACCTGGTGTTGGACCAGATGACCATCATCATGACCACCACGATCATAATCCTGTAAGTAATAATGACCGCCTTATTTTAAGGCATTGCCATTGAAAAAAATGTATAGAATTTTGAAACCATGAATAACTTGGACAAATTTGGACACGACTGCGAATAAGTGGGTCCAGTTTACTAGGTCAAACTATGACCTTAGTAGTCTTTCGGCCTCTAAACTCCATTTAAACAATGCAGTTTTATTAGGTCCTCTATGACCAATGAAGTTTTTTACATTTTGAATGTTGCATGTCTTCAGCATACTTGGTTGTTTTTCTTAACTGTTTACATGCAACTCAACGGCTGATTTACTTACTAAGAGTGCAAAACAATATAGATCTGTAATAATGATCATAAAAATAAATGTAAAATAACTGCGCTCTACATAACAACTAACAAATTACTCGCTATTAAGACCACTCGGGGTAGAACAGTTGTTTCGTTTTATAAAAAACAGCAATTCTGATTCCCAATAATATTTCTCATTAGATCGAAGGCATATTAAGTATGATGCCCCATGTATACTTGTATTTGAATGTTATATCTGTCCGCAGATGCCATACGATTTTGAATACGATGTCAACGATGGTGCCACCGGAAACGTCCATTCCCGCAAGGAAACAGCAGACAATGATGGTGTTGTTACCGGCCAGTATCAGTTGATCGAACCTGATGGAAGCCTGCGTATTGTGGAGTATACTGCTGATTGGATCAATGGCTTCAAGGCCACGGTTAGAAGGGTTCCCAATGCCGCCCCTCCTCCGCCACAACCACCTCCATTTGTACCAAGACCAGGACAAGGCCCAGCACCCCGACCAGGACCTCAGACTCAGACCGGTGTTTTACCCGATGTCCAAGGCCCAGCTCCAGGGCCACGTCCAGTACCTACGCCTCCAAGACCATTCCCAGGACCTCAAAGACCAATTCCAGGACCGGCTCCTGGCCCACAAAGACCATTCCCAGGACCTGGACCAGCTCCTGGCCCACAAAGGCCATTCCCAGGACCTGGACCAGCTCCTCAAAGACCAGGACCAGGACCAGCACCTGTACCACAAAGACCCGGAGCACCATACCTTGCACCAGGACCAGCACCAGGACCAGGACCGGCTCCAGGACCAGCACCAGGACCAGGACCGGCTCCAGGACCAGGACCGGCACCTGAACCCCAAGCACCTTCTCCCGGACCAGGTCCCCAAACGCCATACCCTGCACCAACACCTCAAAGACCACCAACAAGACCAGGTCCTCAACCCACTTACCCCGCACCAGCTCCTCAAAGGCCATCACCTGGTCCAGGTCAGCCAACCTACCCTGGACCAGCTCCCCAGAGACCATCACCCGGACCAGGACCTCAAAGACCATCGCCCGGACCAGGGCCTCAGCCAACATACCCGGCACCGGCTCCACAAAGGCCATCGCCCGGACCAGGGCCTCAGCCAACATACCCGGCACCGGCTCCTCAAAGGCCATCGCCCGGACCAGGCCCTCAGCCAACATACCCTGCTCCAGCACCACAGCGACCAGCACCAGGGCCGGCTCCAGGACCACTTTACCCAGCACCAGCACCTCCCAGGCCAGGACCTGGTCCTCAGAGGCCAGCTCCAGCTCCTCAGAGACCAGCTCCAGTAACCCCAAGTCAGCGAGCCCCGGCACCGGCACCAACACCCGACGATGAAGCCCCACTTCCGGCATACTAAACGACCACCTTTTAGTATTTTTGTAATTACAACGATGCAACATAAAATTGCCAAGACATGCCAAATATTTTCTTCTGTGAAGGGAGAGTGGACGGACACGTGAGTGGACTCAATAAGAACAGGATTGGAAGATGTGATTGAACTACTTTGTGGTCTGCCTCTTTTAATGATGGCGTGCTTGCATGGCTTGGAATTGATGGATTTTTGTAATGGGGTAATTTGATGGGGGGAAGGGATCATGGGAATTTTCTATTTTATTGTAAGAACGAATTTCCGAAATAACAGAGTATTTTTCTACAAATCTTTTTGTGTGCTACCCTTAGGAAGAGCCTCCTTGCGAGCACTTCATTCTATTGTATTTCGTATTATAAAAGGAAAAAAAAAAATATTAGTTTTGAAAAAAATGAACGATTGTTGGACACGCAGAGCGTTAAATATGGATATTTGGTACGTGAGCCTTTCAAGGCAAAACCCAAACTTCATAATGATGCCAGAATTAAGTATTTTTGTACGTGACAGAAGTCTAAGAGTTTATTTTTAACTTAGTGACCAGTTGATGTATTTATAATGCGTATACTTAATAAAACAAATCAACGCACCTGATGTTGGAATTTTCTTCTCTTGTCAGTTTTATTTCTCAAACACACTTATGATCTACAATTTCTTGTTTGCTTTTTTATTTTACACTGTGTTAGAAGACGGATGGAAACACAGAAGTACTAAATAACCTATACGTCAAGGAATCTGTTTCGCCACTTTCATTTTATTTGCTTGTATCAAGTGGCAGTGAAAATGCAGTGCTAAAATACTTGATTATTTCAGTAATAATCAAATGTGACAATTTTGACACAAAATTTTATCTATTGCCAACCTACTTTGCATAAATGAAACATAATGATCATCTTTTTCATAAAATGTCAGCATTAAATATAGCACAAGAGTAGGCCGTGTTAAAATTAGGAATTCGTAGATATTTTAATACAAGTACACAAGTCTTGAATATGATGTGCCAGCATCAACCTATATTAAGTCCACCAGGGGGCCTCCATTATTCTGCACTGCAGTTTGAAATTTGGCCTACATAAGACAATTCGTGTATTTTAAAAGGTCGCTTCTTCCTCCCCCTCAAAGGCCGAAAAAGTCATAGAGTTCAATACCTTCACTTCATATTTGACATGATAATGAATATGCGCGAAATAACTTATGCGCGTTACTGATGCTAATCATAAATATGTGTCAGCTTGATTCTCTAATTTTTGTAAGCAAGTGGCGCCACCAGCGGTATCCTACATTCAAATTGAGTAGTCGAAATAAATATACACAAATTGAACTTGTGGCCAAGTTAGGGGGCGCCACGTGGTGAAGTAATTTACAAAATTATTGATCGCGGTATGTGGCGTCTCCAGCGGCCTCCGAATATAACAAATGAGTTGAATGAGAAAACAAAACTTAGATGGCGCTACTAACTACTTCAGTAAGCGTAATTACTAAATAATGTTGCTGATACTTTTCGTAAATGTGGATTTCAGTAGTAAATAAAACTAAGAAGTTTTTTTTAACAAAAACGTTTTATTTTGAATAGGGGCACCAGCCTAGCCTCTTCCAGTATTTTAAAAATAATATATTCCCAATATTCGGTTAATTTTAGATGAAATGTAGTGGTTGCTACCAAAGTTGTATACCTTAAGTTATGTTTAGCATTGTAATGTATTCCGAGTTTTTGTAGCGACCCCTACAAAACATTTAAAACTAACCCAAGTTTACCATTTTTTTTTTTCATATTAAACTAGATTGAAAACGTGCCCCAACACTTTTTAAAAACTTAAAAATTTGTTTTAAGACTTTTAATGAAGGAATGCTTACTAAAGTATCTCATTTACTGTCCTTGTTGCTATTCTATACTGTAGTATATGTAGAGTCCATCACCCTCTTGAAACATAAAACTAATTTACCGAAACAGTAATTATCCATCCAACATAATTTCAAACCTGCTATTATGCTACCGTAATGAGCACAACTTATGTCTTTTACCCCATCTTGTAATTTAAGTGGGTTTGTTTGTAAGATCACCTGGCCAACAATGTAAATGCAAAATAGGCTTTGTAAGATTTAGGACAGAAAGTGTTAAATTTGATGCAAGTTACCCTTTCACTTTCTTGTCTTGTAAGCGGTCATCGGTTGATTTGTTTCTTGCATATTTGGGCAAATGAATATATCGGTTTCTATTGAAACCTGAATTTTCACCATGAAAAAGCATCAATCATTTTATTGTTGTTGACCTTTACTGTATTAAATAAGAAACATGTTATGCTACTAATAAAACTTGAATTCATTGAGATCGTTCTAACCCGTTGTTAATGGAAAATGCATATACTATAATGAGATTGAAATTTATAATGTATTCACATAACTCTTGTCCATCTTATAAACTTCCCTAGAAGGAGATTTTGGTAGGAAAGTGATTTCATGCGTGATAAACCACTATTTCACCAATCCTAAGTACATATCAATATTTTGATTCCGTTTATGGATATGAAAACTTTTTTTAAAAAAAATACGGGACACATTGCTTATTTCTTCAGCAGGCAAAATCACGGCCTAAAGTTTTAACCTTTTAGAAAGTCTCTGTTATGTACAAATATGTATGTTCCTAATTGCCATAAACTCAATGAATTTTCTCGTTAATAGCTCGATAATTAATTTGTATAGCAAGATTCCGAGGTATTTTCATTGCTAGCCAAATTATGAAATAACTTAATAGCGTGGGTCGTATTTGAAGAAGCATTTTTAATTATTATAATAGATAACTGCCAAAACCGGTAAATCGCAAGAATGACACTAATTTGATTTTGGGTTGCGAGTATATAAAGCTGGAATGTAGACCCAAAACTTTCACTGAATACATCAAGTCCATACTAATGACGAACTCGAGGAGCAAAATGCGGAAGGTAAGAAATACTGAAAACTACACAATAGCTAAGACCATTCCGCCTTTTAAATTAGAAAAAAAGTGTTACATGCATAAAACAACATCTTGTTCTCCATAACATTTACATTTATATCCAAAATGTTTAATCTAAATGGTTAACTTTCCTAATGCTTTTAATTATTTTTTATACATGTAACATGGTTGATGAAATGTTTTTATTTTGAGTATCTGCTATTATCAATGTATTGGACTTGATACATTGTAACTATTAATCCACAGTAATTAAACAGCTGAACTTGTAATAAGTCGACCGATAAAGCATTTTTGATAGAAATGGTTGGTTTTTATTTATAACATGTTTGAGAAAACGCATTTATTATAATGATTTTTGAATCTCCTATCTTTTCATATAAATGGGAGATACATATTCATTTAATTCCAAAACATTGGCAGGTTCTCGTAGTTATGTTGGTTTGCTGCGTGTCGTTTTCAAAGTCAGTCTCGAATGATGACGACTCAGACGCGCCAGT
>JAQGAE010003362.1:0-14934 GCA_034696685.1 Julus scandinavius | reverse complement strand
AACTTGTACTTTTTGTACAAGTATCACTCCATACCCCTACAAGTACAAGACCATACTTTTGTGGAATAGGGCCCAGGGTGTCATTCGTCGCCAGAACCTTAGTCATATAATCTCATATTAATATTAAAATATACAAAAAATCACTCGAAAACTTGCAAGTGGATATCATGTATAATAACTTAAAAGAAGTAATTATATAGTCGTACTTTCAGTCGTTTGCAGTGACTATAAATTCGTAAAATGTTGAAGTTTGCAGACATTGTTTTTTTTTTGACAAAAGAATTCGTACGAAATGGAATTTCATATTTCCAAGCACAAGTGTCAAAGTGCATCTGCATTATGTGACTTAAAAAGTAGCAAAAAAAAAGGTTTTTTTGCTAAGAGCATTCGGAATTGCAGACATTTTTTTTAACGAAGAGCATTGCACTCAGGTGTACCTTACCTGTCTTGAATTTCAGCTATTCCTCCATCCCTTGACCCCCTCCAACCATCTCCCCAAATACTGGCTAGACAGGTTAGACTCGTGGCACGGCATCTAACTGCTAATCACCGGCCAAACAAGATGGCCATTTTCCCACCATTACTCGTGCAAGTTGTTTTTTTCTTTTCTTTTTTATGTTGTTATTGCCGAAAATCGATCATGCTAATTGCGGTACCTCCGCGCACAAATACACACACAGAGATTCTTAAAGACTAGGTCGGAGTGCAAAGGTCATATTATGCGGTTCAAACCGAGGTCACCTATTATTTTTCATTCGAAGAGCACGCACGGTGCGCCCACAAAAACGGTAAAACAATGAAAAGACTTGACACAACCATAAATGTTTACGTCTTCCTAAGCATTTACGTGCTATAAAAAACCAACATTATCAGCACAATTTCAAAATGTTTTAGCACTTGTAAAAGTCAAATGTTTTAATGGGTCGGCAACGAATGATCTGCAGATTGAAATTAAAAACGCTATAAACGAGGCCAAATTTCGACCCAAAATCGCCTATATAGTACTTTTATTTTGCAGCTGTTTTCATATTTCAGTTCTTGACTAGTTCAAAACAAGTACATATGGCAAGTGTAACTGATAAGGAGTTCACTAAACTCCGATTAATGTTAACGACGAATAAAACAGGGCAATAATATTATTAAGAAAGCTGCCTGAAACCTGTTTTAATCGCCGATTACACATATCAAAATAAGTGTGTATGACGTATGGTTGAAATGATTGATAGCAAACGATAATGAACTGTAAACTGGAGATAATTTCAAGGATTTTGACTTTCAGACAAATTATTTTTATATTTTTCTTCAAAAAAATCAAAAATAGATACCAAAGTTTAATACCCTTTATCAATGAACAGAGATTTGTTTGGAGTCCGAGGTTTCTCACCCGTTTTACAAATCTTAACTTTTGAAGAAATGTGTGATTTATGGAATTGCTTTTTTTGGAGGCCTTAACAGGGGGAACAAATACATGATACTCATTTTTTTCCGAATTGCTATTAAAACAAAATTTACTAAAACAAATTATGGTATACTTTTCGACTTACGACCGTTGTGCTTTTTGATTTATCTACACGTCTATAAAGATGAAGCATAAACAGTTAAAACTAAGAAATTAGTTGAATGTATATAATATGTATGGATATCTATATATCTAACATATATAATTTAACAGGGTATACTGTAAAGATATATACATGTATACTGTAATATCCGACATGTATCCAAATTGGACAAACCGTTTATCCAAATCGTAGTTTCATGTTAATTTACTAAACTTGAGGTTTACCACATCACAATTCACAACTAGAAAAATAAGTCAGTAAAACACGATTACAAGAAACGCCATTATTTTATTTCAATCATTTTTATTAATTGCAACACAAGAACTTGAATAAAAATAGAATTTTTGATTTTGTACTTTTTGCACACATGTCACGTGCCTCGCTTAGGCCGTAATACAATACAGTAAAATGAAGCCGAAGGAAATACAGTAACATTTTTTGTCAAATCTGCAAAACAGTGTCTTATGGCCAGTTGTATCAAATTTTGAATGAACAATTTTAAAAGTTAAAACTTGTTATTAACAACTTAAGTGTTGCAAACGAGTCAAACAAATCTATCCGGACTGTTAATTAACGGTCTATTAACTTTAACCAATGCACCATTCAAGGATTAGCAACTATAAAGAGGAATTTAACAACTGGCCATTAGACCTATTTTTCGCTATTTAAACATATTATCAAAACTGAAATGTTTTCACAGAGAATGCTTTCTAAAGAGACGCTGTACATATAAACACTATGCAATTGAATGAATAATTTATGTACAAATCGATAAAAATCTTTAAAAAACAAGGAATTTGCCATTTTATGCGATTAATGGACCGTTTTTTTTTAAAAAAAGAAATAAATGGGTCCCCATGCAGATCCATTTATAAAATACTGGCATAAGAAACGAACAAAAGATGGAAATGAATGCATTTACTGGTACATTACCTCAAAAATACCATACAAATTACGGTAAAAAAATGCAAAAACGTTTCAAAAATTCAAAATTTTAACGACAATTCTGAAAATGGCGTTGAACAAAATTCAGTTATAAAGTTCTCATTTGAATGAAACGCACGAACAATTAAAATAACCAAAAACTTTCAAAATTTGTACAGATGAAAAGCATGTAGTACTTCGATTTAGTTAAAAAAAACTATTTTGTAACAACAGCTTGACTTGTTAACGGTGAGGGTAGTCCAAATTGTGCAGACCAAAGTGTAGGGATCATTCATAAATGGCATACAAATCACTTAAGGGCCCAAAAATCGCATAAACCACGACAAGTTCTGTCGCGTGAATTATCCACACTGTTTTTGGCACTAGTGAATTCACGTTTTGTCCGGCTAGACTTACATATTTAAATGTCATCTATATATTTATCTAAATAAGCTATAATACAATTTACAATTATACTCTGGTCAGACTACATAGTAGCCTCCTCTTTTTACACTTGGCTGACTGTACTTATTGACAAACTTTATAATACAGACTAAAAATCACAGCTTGGGTTTTTTTGATTCGACACTCATATCCTTTGCAGGAGCGGTCGTACGAGCGTAACACTAAAGTGTAACATATATAGGATCTAAACATCGTCACTTTCAATGAGATCCAAATAATCGTATTGCATCAAAACATTGCTACAACGTGCAATATACTAACTGGTGACTACACATGCACGTTGACCAATAACATTGCATTTTGATTACAGACTTATCTGACGTCTACCTGACCTAAGGTCAAGTTGCACCGTGCCTCGTTAATTTTAATCGGTTCACAGCTAGATTTATAACTCACCTGTTTGTCGATTAAACTTAACGAAACATGGTGCAATAGATCATAGATTAGTAAACATTCGAATCTCCCATTTCTATCAGGATTCAATGGAGAGAACTCACACTATCACGAACCAGTGTAGACTTTTGGCATAACCGAAATATACGCACATTCTGGTTTTGAGTGAAAACTTCAAAAACAATACAATTTCTGTATTTTGAGTTTTCAAAACACTGCTAATTCTGGCCAAAGATCAGGAGAGATCGCACTGATTGGAACCTTTCTGGAGTGCAGCTTTCTTCACAGCTTCCCATTCTTCCATTCTTGGTGCGCACGACAGCATTGGATTGTCCAGAACCATGTGCCCCATGAAGAGGAACTGTCCTGCCCCATGCTTGGCGCCACAGGCGATGGGAACATGCACGGTGCCATACATGCCCCTAAAGTCTAGTTCTTCCTCAGGATGAAAAACTTGATTGTTTTGACGAATCACTTTCTTGGTACGAATCATAAGTTCGGTCCTTTGAAGTTCTTCGTTTTGATAGATGCCAGATATGGTACCTTTAGCCACTGAAATACATAAAAAACAACTTATTAGCATATTTTCGAACACATGAGCAAAAGCACTTGATCACATAAATTGTCAGACATAACTTGTTGTTTGAAATTCACTAGTTCCTTCCAGTGGTACAGAGATTACAAAACCATGAAATTTATAAGCAAACATGTGTACTTTTTTATGATTTAATATTTTTTTTAACTCTTGTTAGCGGCCATTTTTGGGTGCCACCCAAATTATGTTTAAATTCTATGGGCGCCAACTTAGCCAAGAAAAAAATTAAAAAATCAGCGGCATGTGATGGAAAGCAAATTCCGAATTAAAAGTGCTAACCAAACCGTGACTTTAGAATGTAAACTGGTTGGCAAATTGACAATTTAGACATGGGGAGGACATCTTATTTTGGGAGCAGCGCAGCACATGTGTGTTCCAGATGGTAGCACTATCTATTGGCCCGTAGTACAAAACCATGTGTCTGCCCAGGTCAGTTTCATTTCATTACCCAGGCACAAAAAAAAGTATATAAAAACGATAAATACGGAAGCAAAGCAAAACATTGCGACTAGAAGCGAAATTTGTTTGCGTGACGCCTGTTTCTCTGATATGCTCTAGTTTTTATCTGTCATTTTTTTTTGTTGGAATATGCTCTGGCTTATCAAAAAATATAGTGTATTCACGCCAAAAACGGCTGATAATTGTCAACTGAAAACACCTTTGTCAATAAAAGAAACGGATCTGTCATGGAGTTATCTTGGTTGATACAGGCAGGTTTAAGCATGTTCTGTGGTCTCAGGTTAGTATTTCTAGTATACAGTTTCATTTTCAATAGAAATATGAATACAAAAATACATTGTTGATCACTATACATAATGTCTTAAATCATAACAATTGCAAGTATGTCAATTCATATTTCAGAATCTTAAGAACATAATATTTCTAATTCATTTGTCAAGTGGGATTTGTGTCCAACGCAATTTAGAATGCATGATCACTTACAACATAATGAAATGCTTATACTGCACATGTATTTTCCACTAAAAATATATCAGAACATATTCTTACATAGCTACTGCATGCTAGAAATCACATTTCAATATTAACAGCCAGACAGACATTCATGAAAGCTACATGTATTTGCACATTAAATGATTCACATTATTTGAAAATGCCATATGTATTTTCCGGGATCAAACTACTACATGAATGTTTGGAAGGGTCTAACACTTGTTGATTCAAATAAATCCATGAGAAAATTTCCAAATCGTATCTTTTGCTTTTCGGCATCAATAGAGTCGTAAAAAGTGAGCAGCACAAAGGCATCTTTTCATTTTGCAGGGGATGTTTTCTAGTGTAATTCAATAAGAATCACAAAAAGCCACAAGTAATTTCAACGCATTGCGGTTAAAACCATCTCGCTGCAATACAAAGAATATCTTGAGGATATCCAGGGTCGAGAGCCAGGGTACCAGAGCCAAGTTGGAAAGGGGGCAAAAATAGGTGCAGATCTGTTGCAAAAGAGGAATAAAAAAAACATGTGCTGGCCATCTGTATTTTTCGAAAGTGGCCAAGTTGCTATGTTTTTACATTTTCGTGTTTATAATACCATGCCACTTGCCCATGTGAAAAAATGCACAAGTTTCGTCGAAATGATGGGTGCAAAACAGAAAGGAGGAACCCATAGCCGATGCCAGAAGGTCAGTTTGCTGATTTCAAGGAAATATCGCTCTTCACGATGGCCTCAAACTCTCCCGCCCAGACCTCACACACATTTCCTGAAATCTATGGTAATTGGTCTTGTAAATTTGCACTAGTAATTAGAAACCAGGCGCTAAAAGCGCAGCACAGACCACGTGCCAGAAGAAAAAAACGAAAAGGTACAAGGGACATAAATTGATTACTCCTGAAACTTGGAATGCTTTAAAATAATTGGATTTCCAGATAAATGGACATTATAGAGGTAACTTCAAAGGAGTCAAATCTTTAAATATTGCATTGCCAGCCATCGTGTTATTACTTTGGAATTCCAATAGCCTGTAGGTTCCATCATTCACACTTTTCGTCTAATAAAATAGGTTTTAAAAGGTGCTAAAATCGCTTATGAATTCCTAGGTTATGTGCCAAGTTGTTTCATTATCCTGTTTTCAGCATTACAATAGCCATGGTCACGGAATGGATTTAATCCTAGCTGAAAACCGATTTGGATAGAATTTACACTTGTGCCTTTCTGCTACCCAGTCGGTGAAATATCAAAGAGAAAAAAACAGTATGGACAACCCCAAAAAAGTACATACAATATACGTGGGTACAATTGTATTAACATAACTATTACAGGACTCAACCCACAGGGGAAAAAACTAGTTATCCTTAGCTATGACTGTAAATTTAAAAAAAAAATGCAGGTGTATTTAATACGCGAGCCTCGTAGTGTAATCCAATGACGATTAAAGCAATTCTTACTGAATACTGATACACCTAATTGCAAGAAAAATTAGGTGGATTTAATAACCAGTTAGCCTTAAGAGCAACAGCTTAATTCCAATTATTAGTGGCGGTTAATTTGCAAACCGATGAAGAGATACATGTACAATATAAATCAGTCCGTATATGTATACATTTATCAGAATTATCGGTTTTGCTAATTAAAACCTCATAAATCAAACAACCAATTCAAATTCCAACAACATAGTAAATTCGAATTTAAAGCATTATATGTACTTACAAAAATCAGCAGTGCAGTATTGCCTAAGTAACTCTGTATCGCTGCAAGGCTTGCATTCTGAAAACAAGAAGAAAAAAAAATCAATATTTATAATATGCAATACATAAAAATGATTTGTAAAACAAAATAACTGACAAATATTGAAAGCGTGCAAAGTATAATCCTATTAAAAGTATCCTGAATGGCATTTAAGAAAAAACATGATTAACCATTCAGTACGCATTCATCGAGTTAATACATAATCACGTGATTAAGTCCCAAGGTTTTCTGGCTAACAGGGTCATTTCTGTTCTGAAAACAACTCTCCAATAACATTGGGCCGATAGTATAATGGCCTCATCACACGAAGGTCTATTCAGTCACCTGTGACGGTCATGGAAGAGCACCCTTTAAATTTTGGAAAAAATTGCTAATTGAATCAAAACCAATTCAAAAGATAAAAATCATAATAAAATAACGTTATAAGGAGTGGCCAACAATCAAATTTCTTTGTATTAATGCAGATAATGATCATTAAGTATACTATATACGTGTAAACATTTGTGGCGTCTTTATCAAGGATCTTTGAACTGCTAGGACAATGTTTCTGCAAACTGGGACACTGGATATCTCCCAATAAACAGCGTGTTTTAGGAATCCCGTTTTTGTTGCAATATCCCAAGTATATTTTTGCAAAGTGCACATTACTCACATTGAATTACAGTTTAACCATGAAACTTGCAACTTGCAAAGTTGGGTAAAAATAAGTGTTACATACATTTACGCCTCCACCACACTTCCATGAAAATTCAATATTTTTTTTGTTATTCTGGAATGTACCTCCCACATCACTTTTTAAATGCAATTTAACGTGCTCTTGTGCCAGCAAAAACTAATAGAAACCGCTACGTTTGCAAGGTGTGTAGTTTACATCCTCAACTTCATTATATCAAGTCCTTAATGTTGTCGGCTTCATTAGCTTTATAAAAAACCTGTGTTCAACTTGCAAGGTTCTCTACCAACAAAAAAATTAATTCAGCCACTGGTTTTCAATTTTATAGGATAAAAAAGGTAAATATGAGCGCGTCAAGTAGGTCATGGCTTCAGTGACCACAGCATCTTATTGGCCTGCAGGAAACCATGTATATAAAAATTAACTAAATCTAAGTATGCAGGCACACGTTAGCAAAAAAAAATAAAAAAATACCTGTAATCGTTAATTAAAAGAAACTGCCGCTAAAGACATTTTTAATTAACATTGTGACCACAGAATAGCGAATATAAAAAAGTGTAGCATGACAACACCATCGGTCAATTGGTGGCCAACCACAAACATTTGTGCCATTATCTTTTTTTTATAAAAAAAACCGCGTAAAGATTTAATCTTTTGGGCGATAAGACCAATTGAATTAGAGGAAACATAAAAGGCGTTTATATTTTCAAAAAGTTTAGCATCTCCACAAATATCTGTGCCATTTTCAAGTTTTTGCGAACCCCAGGACTCCATGGAGGAGGAGCAGAAGTTTATAACCAAACAGATTTTGATACTCAAAGACAATCTTTCTGATGATGGTGAGCAGTGCTTTTATTAACATAATCAATGTAAGGAAAATAAACAAGGCCAGCTAAACATGACATCACCAGAAACCGGCAGAAAATGCAGAGATCAAAAGCAAAAACAAAATTCAAATCAATGCATAAAACATAACGAGTTGCAGTAGGCATAATGTCGCAAAATTCCTGCATACCATATTAAGTGACATCACTTTATTCACAAACAAAATTTCATTTGTTATGATAATTATGCGTATATATAAGAACCTTCTTTTGGTAAAGATGTATAACTTCATATCCATTTTTGCGAAACAATATACCTATAGCGGTAACATTGCTGTGAATAAAATCCCCATAGCGGTAACACTGGCGTGAATAGAATTCTTACAAGGATACATTGGTTTGAATACCATTTGTATAACTACATGACTACATGTACAAAGCAGGCGATAAATTGTCAACATGTTTGATAATGTTGCAAATTACACCACCAAAAAAGTTCTTAAAGTTCGAACTATCAATTTGAATTTTTTTCATTTTCATACCCTTGTGATTAACTTTCTCTTTTTATGTGGTCACAACATTCACACTGCCAGACATCATCAGAAAGGCTCAAGAAAAACTTTTAGAAGCGCGTTCAAGCACAACCAGTTAACATTTCACCCCAAAACAATAAATCGGACAAACTATATTTTTGGAAATACCACGTGCCAGTTTAACAAACCCTAATCAGGGTGCCAAAAGTATAATTCGCCTCCTCCTATTGTTACCATTCTTCACGTAAAACATTTCATCCCCTTTGCCGAACCACTTATTATTGTACTGGTCTCACAACGCTACACCTGGGAACAGGGACATTATTTTACCTGCCACAAACACAAGATGCATGGATGCGAGGCGTGGTCATTTTCACGAAGAAAAAAAAACAACAACCAAATAAATTTAAAAAAAGAAGATCGAGACTGTATATTTCTTCTTCTTCTTTTTCCATGACCCTTAAAAAAGAACCAGAGATAGCAAGCAAACAGAAAAATTGAACAAAGAAAAGGCACGTTTGTAATATAGTGAAGAAACCATGTTGAGGAGACACAGCCCTTAAGGCTAATATCGTGTTCTTAACAGCGGGTAGTCGTTTAACTCCACCCTTGGCCCAGGGTTATGGAAATATAAAAAAATGAAAAAAACTTAAAAAGTTCAGAGTAGGTAGAAAACTTAGTGATGCTCATATTCTACTGGGTATAAGATTACTGACCAGTCTTCGCTGAATTGTGAAAAAAAAACCGAAAACAACATCTTAAAATTCAGTTTTTGGTCATTGCTTTCTAAAATTTATGTTTTCCGATAAATTACGTGGACTCACGAAAGCCTTGCCCAATTTGTAAAATTTCATTTCGCCAAGTTGTATCACGAAACCATGGTCATGATTGTGGTAATGTTGTGCAAGAGTGCAGATAATAGGCTGTTGTTCGCTTACTAATTACAAAATAAGTAATTGTACTCGATGCGAATAAATTATCTAAATTATACAACAGAAAAAAAAAGCTGATCGAACCTTGTTTCAAATTTTACTTGATTTCACCCCGATTTGATCACTGAAAATACATTAATTCCAATGGCACATCTAGCTTTGTTAATATCTAACTAACATGCAACTCTTTTGGAAAATGGTGTAACCGATCAATTTCGCGCGCGTGCGCATATTCACATCCGCCTAAATGAGCGTTTCCGGCTACTGTAGTCTCTCGTGCTAAGACTAATGGAAATCACCGAACCAAAAGTTGCAATATAGCTTCTTGTACTGATGAATGATGTGATTGTAATGAACATAGTTGAAATATTTAAATCTAAATGCAATTCCAGAATAAGACTAATCTGGAACAAGTTTAATCCGCCATACTGCAGTGATTTTATATGATTATTTGCAAGTTCGAGGCTTAAATTCGCTGTAGGTTGCTGTTTCAATGTAGCTGTTGCATTTTTCGGTTAATGCTGATTAAAACCAGCCCTAATTGCCGAGAAAATTTGGAGAAGCGAAACTTATAACCTGCCATTAGCCATACAGAAGGTGCTTTCTGCTGATGTAACTCCCAATTCCATTAAAGGGGATAAAGCTATAGTTTGTAACAAGAGGTATTTTTGCCCGAGGTCATTGCAGCTAGGGCATTTTCATAAACACACGCCAATAAGCCTCCATTAAGGTACACCAGGTCTGCAGACCACAAGGCGCTTTTAATACCCATCTTATGAATGGCCAGGAGGGATCAGAAAACACGGATTATCTTAATTTTCGCGCAACCCTCCTTCAAAATCTACGAAATTGTAAAGGTTCAGGGAGAACGGTAGACACACTCGGTTTACAGAGTTTTGGGTAATAATCCTAACCTAAATCTACCACACCCAAACATTCTTCCAGCAGAGTATGAAATTCCAAAGAACACCCCAAATTATGGTGTACTATGAGAAAGCACTGTATATTTAACACATTTTTAGGGGGGAATTTCTTACACAAAATTGGCCTTCAGGTTAAGCCAAAGCAATGATTACACCACCTACTGATTTCGATATATGGGAAATACCGTAAGCGATATCTTTTGCAGAAATGAAACGTTGGCAAATTGTCGATTCCAAGAATATCACCAGTTAAATCCTTGTTAAATCCTTGACCATCTATAATCGACCGTTTTTCAAAATACACACCAGAAACTTGACTATACTGAACTCAATATTTTCGTCTGTTTTTGGGTCACCTAAAACATTTCTTAGCATTTGAAAACTCGAAAGCTAAAAAAACCGGATTTTAGAATATTTTATGTAAGAGAAACCTTTTTGATGTTTTTTTCCATAAAAAAAAAACCAAGCTGGGGGAAAACATCAACCTTGAAGGTAAAAACAACATTTATCACAATAAATTAAAAATGCGCATGCCCATTACAAGCTAGAAATCAATGAATCGACAATTTCAGTAGAATGCCAATGTCATTCCAGTCTTCTAAAGCCGGGTCTCCACCAAGACGTACATGTACGTATAAGCACGTTTTTACAAACATATGCAAAAAAGTATGCCCTCCGGGTTTGTTTCAGCCGCCATTTTTTAAATACATGTAAATATCAAAATTGTACAGCTATTAAAGACATTTAATAGGTGCCCAATTTTGATATTTACAAAATGGCGGCTGAAACAAACTTTTTTGCATATGTGTGTAAATACTTGTACTGTATATACGTCTTGGTGGAGAGCCGGCTTAAGGCTGTTAAGCCACTTATACAGTCAAAGACATAGCCATAATTTTAAGCCATTCAGCCATTTCGTGACCGCGATGTTATATCATTGCTAACAGCAACTCGAGTAACATGCCAAGTCAAAAACCTATACAGAAACGTCTGCAAGATGGTCACATCAAGATCTGCACACACAATACAGTCGTCAAAGATGGCAGACAAGCGCATACTTCCTTCCGTCTTATGTTCGACTTGATCAAAGTCTAAACATTGTGCAATCTTAATTAAGCCACGCAATCACATTATCGTTTGGGGGACGAAACGCCTAGCCACTACAACTGAATTTTTTTTTTGTTTTATTCAAAACGGATATAATGAGTTTGGTGAGGAAGCACGTGCGCCCAGCCTGCTTCTGGTCAATTAAATCCAATGTCAGAAGTGCACATTGCTACGAGCCTAATTTGTTTTAATATGCAGCACGCATGTCAGACGTTTTCCTATCGTGCTGCCATGCAAAACAAGCCTT
The DNA here is from genome assembly GCA_034696685.1 of Julus scandinavius. Taxonomy (NCBI): domain Eukaryota; kingdom Metazoa; phylum Arthropoda; class Diplopoda; order Julida; family Julidae; genus Julus; species Julus scandinavius. The sequence continues at coordinate 3,052 of JAQGAE010003362.1, read as the reverse complement.
GAGACGCCATCTAAGCATGCATTCCGAATATAAAAAACGACATTAATAATATAAAAAAGTTAAAACAAAGAATATATATATAGTGCAAAAAAGTACGCATGGCCGTCGTATCAATTTCGCCTTCTCGCCTGGTATCTTTGATAAAATGTGGAGCAACCACCGTGCCTTAATGATGATGATGATGATCGCGTGCACAGGTGCTTGTTTTGTGGTGGACCAACCCACCTCCTCACACGGTCAACAGCTGTTTCCTATCCAACCACTTTGAGACAACGTGTTGCATACAAAACCCTGGTAACATCCTAGAATCCTATATGTACTGGCAAGGTGCCTAAAGCCTTCCATTGGTCAACAAGTGGGTAGTGGAGCACGCCATCAAGAGGCCCAAATGGTTAGTTTTTTGAGCAAGTATGGACATTTCAGCCAAGATCTCGACTCCAAAAATGTGTAACATGGCCTAGTAGCTCGTAGGCTAATCCGTACATTAACTTTTGGGACAGACATCGTACTGATGTAGAATCATAGGAAGATCAACAAAGATGTAACACATGAATTATTGGAGAAACATTGTTGAAGTTGAAATATTTTCCACTTTCTGTTGGAGCTAAGCTATCAGGAATGTCATTGTATGGAGGGATGGAATTTTTCAAAGCTGATCTTCAAGGATCATCATTTACCTTTCACCCGAATCAAGAGAGAGAAAAAAAATTAGAGAGTCCAGATGTTTCAATTTGTAATGGCCAAGCGAGTTTGGAACTCATCATCCGAAAAATTCGTCATTTTTTCGCTCTATTTCGCACAAAAAACTCCTTATTGAATATCACTTAGACAACATTTTTTTTTGGGACTCCTCAAAAAACTGGAGAATGTAGGGCGACAGAAGACGGATTGACGGGGAGGGATAAACACTTAAAAACGCAAGGAGGGGGAAGAAAATTAACGAGAAATATCCTTTCAAAAATCCCACGTCTTCGTCAATGCCGTTAATTTACATTTGGTGAAGAAAGCTGGCAACACACGCATCTTTATCACATGCCATTTAATATCCCTAGACATCGTGGGCGTTTGGGCACTGCCATTACACCCACTCCGACTCCCCTATTTCAAAAACTTAACTTCTTAGCCCTCTTCGAAGTTGATTCACACATACATAAATCCGCTATAATTTTTATGATTTTTTGAAGTAAACACACTTTTTCGTTTTTGGTTTTTCCCCTATAAACAAGTGTCTGAAAAGTGGGAAAACTTTCCAGCGGCCATATTGGAACTCCCTCTTTTCATCCCTCTTCAAAGACGATTCACACATAAATCCGGCATATCTTTTCTAATTTTGTGTGTAAACAACATACATTTTCGGTGCTTTTTTTTATAAACAAGTGTCTGGAAAAACGTTCCCACTAAGAAATAAAGAATCAAGTGGCCATATTGCAACTCCCCACATTTCAAAAACTAAATTCTCATCCCTCTTTAAAGTTGATTCGCATCTAAATCCCCCATAATTTTAATGATTTTTCAAGCAAACCCCATTTTTATTCTTTTATTACATGTCTGAAAAGCCATATTGAAACTTAGGATGAGACAAAAACTGTTTCAGACACTGGAGACTGACCAGTCCACAGGCTGTTAAATGGCCAAAGTGGCCTTCAAAGTCGGACAATTAGGTCCTTTATGACGATCCAAGAAGGACAAAATTAACTTTTTGAATAGGGGGTCGTTAGGGTGCCATAAGTGGAGCAGGCTGTGCTGACCCGCCACTCTCAACAATCCACCGATTATCTTCTCTGATGAGCTCATTTCTCATCCTTTCAACATCTTAGCCTAATTCGAGAGTGATAATGCTATCAGTAAAAGTTTGGTCCCTGGAGATTTTTCTTCTTCTTAATAACCCTTTCCTGATCACTAAGCACTTTGATGGGTAAAAAAAGTCTTAAGAGCGTTGACTGAATCACCATGCAGTTGCTGTCACGAATTGGCTGAATAACCGAATTCCCAAAAACCTTAATTAGACCGAATCTGATAATTTTACGCAAGAACTTAATAGTGATTCTGGCATTTCCTGATGTCATCACTTTTAATAGTTGATTAGTTTATGTGCCGAGACGACGAGTGAGCAATGAATGCATCTTTTCACTTTATTTACCACCAAGAGCAAAATGATAAGTTTCATCAGTGACAACGTAGCCTACGCCATTGTGCAGTTTAATTAATTATAATGTCCACCACGTGCACATCTTTGTATATGGTTTGCACAATTTCGTTTTCGTGATCTGGTGACAGACGCGGTCTGGCAGATTTCCGTAGAATTACTGCGGTCCATGCATGCAGCGCCATAATGGGTGGGTGGACAAAGGTCACGTGCGGGACGCCCCCATCCCATTTTTTTTAAAGCTAACTTACGTCCCCATAAGTACAACAACCATCTAAACAAATAACATGAATTCCATTAAGGATGAGATTCATAAAACAGATAATGGAAGAAGGGAGCGTCGCACCAACTCGTGTCACAAGATGACAATGTACGCTTTAACTGCCCAAAACGTGACCACGCCCCCTCCCTATTTGCGCCCAGGTTCAAATTCACTTAGAATTCAACAACATAACTGCCTTAGATATTTAACAACAACGAAATATACGAAAAACTAGTTTGGTTTTCAAAGGAGGTAACATAATAAATCTATTGTTTTTTGAGCCTTGTACATCAGAAGAGGTGCATGGCGCCATGGTATGATTCACTTGAATTAATGGAGCGGACAAATTGGGCTCGTCACATGTTGCATTTTAGAATGATTTTGACATTGAGAGGATTTCTGATGAGTTCGTCTCTTATACACCGTGGCTCAAAAAACATGTTATCAGTCACCGATGCGTGCGTGACCCAAATTCTGCCATCGATTTGTTGACCACTGTCCTGGAAAAACGTTTGAAATTAGCGAATCCCTCAATCAGAGAAACTGTTACACCGCTGTTAAGGTGGATGAAATTTTAAAACACACTCACAGCCAAACAAAAAGAGATTAAATAAAAATAAAAATTGTTTAAAATAGCTTGATAA